>PVJO010000368.1:216878-254138 GCA_004026905.1 Hystrix cristata
TGATCAGTTTGGCATGGTTCTGCTGGGATCAAAAGGATGTGAGACTGAAATTGGGGGCGGGAGTGCGGACCGCCCTGGGGGCAGGTAGCCTAGATAAAGATATAGGAGGAGGCTAATTAGCTGCTTGTTTGCATTGCTTATTTGCATACATTCCTTGCATTTTCCTCACTTTACTTTGCGGCCGGCCGCCGGTCTGCACACCAGCCCTGCCTCGGACCCAGCGGACTATAGACTGAAACCTCTGCAGACTGTGAGCTAATAAACCTTTCTTCCCCTAACTTTGGGTGTCGAGTATTCTGTCCCAACAACGAGAGAAAAGTAACTAAAACACACTGTTTTACCAAGAGTTGTAGTTATACATAAAATTCTAGAGGAACATTTCATGAAGCAATTATGTGAATTCTTTCCCTACGATATATGCCATAAACCCTATGTAAGTATGTATGTATCTGTCTGTCTACTATCCATAAGACATTTTCATATTGCTTTGGTCTTACAAATTTCACCTTTTAGCATGCACTTATACAAATATTTAGCTCTTCCTCTGTGTTAGGAACTCATAGCTCAAAATCAGTCTCCTTTATAAAGCCTTCTTTGACCATTTCAACATTCATTGCTCTATTTGGCACTTATTCATAATTGCATTTGGATACCTCTCTTCCTAACAGTTTGTATTGTTTATGGTTTTTGTTAGTCTTATATACAAAACTAAATTATAAGTTTCCCAGAAGGCGAAAGTTGAATAACAGATGATCTGTTGCTCACAGTGCCAAAATAGTGCTGTGCACAGAGTCAGACACTGTTCCTTTACATGCTAAATGTTAATTGCCCAAATGGACAAATCAGACTTTTGGCAAAATGGAGAACTGATGATGGAAGCTGCTGGCCCTACAGCAAGTGCTCCTCTTTCCCTCTCCTTCCCAGCCTGAGCAATTCTGTTCCTAGTTAGTGCAGACTTTCTCCTTTCTGACTTTGCCATATGGTTTTCTTTCATTTTTAGTTTTGGGGCTACTATATACTTTAATTTTCATGCAGAAATTTTGGTGAGCATTGATGAGGCATTTCTGGCATGCTGAGGATAACCTGAAAACATAATTTTATTCATTCACTCATATGATAAATTCAGTGAGTACTAACTACTTGTTAAATATGGTTTTGGTACTGGGGACATGATGATGACCAGAATAGGCATGTGGTCCCTATTCACAAGGGCCTTTCAGTTTATAAGTGACTAAGAGAGCTGCTCCTGTGGTCTCTGGGCATCTCAGAGTCCATGGATGCTATTCTTTTTTTAAAATTTTAATTTATTTTATTAGTACATGTTTGCAATTCACCAGTTTATAATCATCTTGGGGAGTAGTACAGCTCTTTTTTTTTTTCCTAATTCCCTTCCCTCCCACTCCTCTCTTCCCCTTTGGTTCCCCATCACTTTTTACATACTTATTGATATTACTTGTCTTAGCTTATGTTATGGCATATGTTTACAATGATTGGCATTATTAGGATCCTGTACATGGGATGTCTGTGCTTGCTTTGGCAGCACATATGCTGTATACATGGCACATCTTTATTCCTCTCACTTCTCCTTCCCCTCCTCCTCATCCCTCAGCCTTGCTTCCTTGGACCACTTCTCTGTTGGACAAGATCTGTGCCCTCGTCCATATCTATCCATCCTTTATCATTTTCTTTGCTTGTACTTTGCCTCACTCAAATGAGAGATACCATATGGTATTTAAGCTTGTGTGTCTGATTTATTTCACTCAGTACTATATTTTCCAGGTGTATCCTTTTTCTTAAAAATACCTCAAATTTGTCATTCTTTATAGCAGTGTAGTATTCCATTTTATATAGCTATGACATTTTGTTTATCCAATCATCTGTTGATGGGTGTACAGGCTGCTTCCAGGATTTAACTATTACGAATTATGCTGCTATAAACATTGGTATGTATATATTGCTGACGTATAATGATGTAAGATCCTTGGGGAAGATGCCTAGCAGAGGAATAGTTGAGTCATATGGAATTTCTAATTTCATTCTTTGAGAAACCTCCATACTGATTTCCATAATGGTTGTACTAGTTTGCATTCCTACCAACAATGCAGGAAGATTCCTTTTTTGCCACAACCAAGCCAGCATTTGTTATTGTTTGATTTCCTAATGATTGCCATTCTTTCTGGAGTAAGATGGAATCTTAGCACTGTTTTAATTTGCATTTCTCTAATGGCCAGAGATGTTGAACATTTTTTCATATATTTGTTAACCAATTGTATTTCTTCCTCTGTGAAGTGTCTGTTCATTTCTCTAGCCATTTCTTGACTAGGTCTTTAATTGCAGATGGTTTAATTTTTTTGAGTTCTTAATATAGTCTATATATTAGTCCTCTGAGAAGCAGCTAGCCAAAATTTTTTCCCATTCTGTAGGTTTTCTCTTCACTCTACTCATTGATTCTTTTGCTGTACAGAAGCTTTTTAGTCTGATCTAATCCCATTTGTTGATTCTTGCTAGTATTTCTTGTGCAACTGAGGTTCTGTTTAGAAAACCCTTTCCTACACTTATGTCTTTAAACTGTTTTACCAATTTTATCTTTCAGAAGGTTTAATGTTTCTGTTTTAATGTTTAGATCTTTGATATATTTTAATTTTAATTTAGTACATGGTGAGAGATATGGGTCTAGTTTCATTCTTCTACAGATAACCAGTTTTCTCAACACAACTTATTGGATAGGCTATCTATCCTCCAATATATGCTTTTGAATCCTATGTGAAAGATTAAATTGTTGAATATGGCTGGGGAGAAGTTTCTGTATCTTTCTGTTCTGTTCCATTGATCCATGTATCTGTTTTTGTTCCAGTACTATGCTGTTATTATCACTATCACTTTGTAGTATAGCTTGAATCTGGTATTGCTATGCCACCTGCTTTGCTCTTATTGCCCAATATTACTTTTGCTATTTGGGGTCTCTTTGGGTTCCATATGAATTTCAGAATTGTTTTTTCTAGGTCTGTATGATGTTGGTATTTTGATTGAGACTGCATTGAATGTGTATAAAAGTATTGGAAGTATGGCAATTTGGACAACATTGGTTCTACCTATCCAGGAGCAAGGGACATCTTTCTATTTTCTGATGTCTTCTTCAGTCTCCTTCTTCAGAGTACTGTAGCCTTCTTTGTAGAGGTCTTTCACTTCATTAGTTAGGTTAATTCCTAGATATTTCATTTTTCATGAAGCAATTGTGAATGACATTGTTTTCAGAATTTCCTTCTAATCTTGTTCATTGTTAGTATACATAAATGTTAATGATTTTTGTGTGTTTATCTTGTATCTGCTACTTTGCTGAAATTGATTATTAATTCTAAGAATTTTTTGATCGAGTTGTTTGGATCATCTATATAGAGTTTCATGTCATCTGCAAATAATGATAATTTGAGGTCTTCCTTTCCTATGTGTGTCCCTTTTATTTCTTTTTCTTCTCTAATTGCTCTGGCTAATGTTTCAAGTACTATGTTGAATAACAGAGGTGATAGCAGACATCCTTGTCTTGTTCCTGATTTTAGGAGAAATCCTTTTAGTTTTTTTCCCATTTGGTATGATACTGGCTATTGGTTTGTCACAAATAGCCTTTATCATATTCAGGTATGGTCTGTCTATGCCTATTTTCTTCAGGATTTTTATCACAAAGGGGTTTTTGCTTTTGTCAAAAGCCTTTTCTGCATCTACTGATATGACCATGTGGTTTTTGACCTTTCTCCTGTTTATGTGGTGTATTACATTTATAGACTTACATATGTTGAACCATCCTTGCATCTCTGGGATGAAACCTACTTGACCATGATGTATGATCTTTTTGGTAATGTGTTGCATTCTATTTGCTAATATCTTGTTAAGGATTTTTGCATCTATGTTCATTAAATAGATTGGCCTATAGTTCTCTTTTTTTAGTTGAGTCTTTATTTGGTTTTGGGATGAGGGTGATAGTGGCTTTCATAAATGAGTTTGGAAGCAATCTATCCCTTTCAATTTATTTGAAGAGTTTGAAGAATATCTGTGACATAGCATCCTTAAAGGTTTTGTAGAATTCAGCTGTGAATTCATCAGGTCCTGGGCTTTTTTTAGTTGTGTAATTTCATTGCTTGTTATTGAGCTGTTAAACATATTTATGTCTTCTTGGGTCTGTTTTGGTAGTTTGTATATGCCTAGGAATCTGTCCATTTCTTCAAAATTTGCTAATTTGTTGGAACCTAATTTTTCAAAGTATTTACTGTCTTCTGGATTTCAACAGTGTCTGTTGTGATTTCACCTTTGTTGTTTCTTTTCTTCTTTTTCTTCTTCTTCTTCTTTTTTTTTGGGAGGGGGTGCTGGGGATTGAACTAGGGGCCCTGTGCTTGCAAGGCAAGCACTCTAAACACTGCGCTAAATCCCCAGCCTCACCTTTGTCATTTCTAATTGCATTGAGATGAGTCTTTTCTCTCTCTTGATGAGTCTTGCTAAGGGCTTGTCTATTTTATTTATTCTTTTGAAGAAGCTGCTCTTCGATTTGTTGATTTTTTTTGACAGTATTTTTAGTCTCAATTTCATTGATTTCTGCTATCTTTATAATTTTCCTCCTTAATTTAGGTTTGGGGCTGGTTAGTTGTTGTTTCTCAACTATTTTTAGATTTCTCATAAGGTTATTTATTTGGGCCTGCTCTGTTTTCCTAGGTGAACTTTGATGGCAGTGAATTTTCCTCTTAGAACTTTTCATAGTGTCCCAGAGGTTTTGTTGAGTTGTTCAGTCATTCTTATTAACTTCTAGAAATTTTACAGATTCTTCTTTGATTTCATCTGTGACCCATGTTTGTTTAGGAGTATGTTGTTAATTTTCCAGGTGGCTTTGCCTTCTCCAAAATTTTTTCTGTCATTGATTTCTGCCTCCATTGCACAATGGTCAGATAGTATGCATGGGTTGATTTCAATTCTTTTATATTTACTTAAGCAGGCTTTCTGGACTAGCATGTGATTTATTTTGGAAAAAGTACCATGTGTTGCTGAAAAGAATATATAGTCTGTTGTGTAGAGGTAGAATATTCTCTATGTATCTATTTAAACCCACATGTTCAAGGGTGTGGTTCAGCTCTACAATTTCTTTATTATTTTTTGTTGTTGTTTAGTTGATCTGTCTCTTTGTGAAAGTGGGGTGTTAAAGTCCCTTACTATGATTGTGTTGATGTTTATCTTATCTTTTAATCCAGCAGTTTTTGTTTTATGAAGAGCAATGCTCCAGTATTTGATGAATACATATTCATCAATGTTATCTTTTCTTGTTTGTTCCTTTAACTAGGAACCTTATTTCTCTCTTCAAATCTGTTTTAACTTGAAGTTTACCATGTCTGGTATAAGAATTGCTACACCTACTTGTTTTCAGAATGTTGTTTTCTATCCTCTAATTTTTAGTCTATGAATATCTCTTTGGATTAGATGAGTTTCTTGAATGGAATAGATTGTTGAGTTCTGTTTTTTGATCCAGTCTGCCAGTCCGTTAGAGAGTTGAGGCCATTAATATTGAGAGATATTACTGAGATATGTTGATTATTTACTATCATTGCCCTCTTTATCTATTGGTTAATCATTTCTTTTACTTTTCCTGGTGTTTTTTGTTGTTGCTTGTCCACTGACTTCACTAGTTTCCTCTGTGTTTTTAGATGTGTTCAATCCATTGTTTCTGTCAAGAATATTCTTGAGTAGTTTTCACTAGAGATGGTTTAGCACTCCTATATCGTCTGAGCTGGCCTTTTTCATGGAAATACTATATTTTTCCGTCTGTTTTGAAGGATAGCTTTGCTGAGTAAGTTAATCTGAGTTGGAAGTTATTTGCTCTTAGGGCTTGAAATACTTCACTCCAACCTCTTCTGGCCTTCAGGGTTTGTGCTGAGAAGTCTGCTATGATTCTAATTGGTTTACCATTGTATGTGGTTTTTTTGTTTTTGTCTGACTACCTTCAAAATTCTGGTTTTTTGCTGGGTATCTGTGAATTTAATGAGAATATGCCTTGGTGAACTTCTCTTTTTATCATAATTGTTTGGAGTTCTCTAAGCATTGCTTACTTGTATTTTAAAATCTTTTCATATATTTGGGAAGTTTTCTTCCATAATTTCTGTAATCATGTTGATGAATCCATCTGTTCAGTCGCCACGATTTTCTCTGACTCTTACTAGCCTTGGAGTGTTCTTCTTCTTGAAATTTAGGAGCTGCTGGAAAATCTTCTCTTGCATTCTTATTTTCTTTTTGGCTTCTTTGAGTTCTTTATCATAGTTTGCTATTTTGTCCTAATATAAGACACTGTCTTCACATTGGTCCTTTCTGGAATGTGTGTATTCTATACTGTTTTTTATTTCACACATCTTTTTGAGGATTCCATATCTTTGCTGAATCTGTCATTCAAACTTTGGACTATTTTGTTTAGCTCATCCAGTGGTTTTTTTTTTTTTTTTTTTTTGGTGCTGGGGATCGAACTGAGGGTCTTGTGCTTGCAAGGCAGGCACTCTAACCACTGAGCTAAATCCCCAGCCCCCAGCTCATCCAGTTTTTTAAACTTATTTTCCTGAAATTCACTATGGGCATATAGAGTGTAATTGCTGCAAATTTTTGGTTCATTACCTCTTCAAACTTATCTATTTTCTTCATCTCTTCTAAGAATTTTTCCTATAGTTCTGCTATCTGGTGTGTTTTCTTCTCCCTTTATGACCTGTTGCTCTGTCTTGGGGGAGTTGGGGGGTTAGGAGATCTTCTATTTCCTTATTTCCCCAGTCTCATACTTGTATATGTATTTATTTGTTTATATACCTATCTATGTATATATGTATCTTTTAAAAATTAAGTGTCTTCCTCTTTTTTCTCCTTTTTGGGGAGGTGGTTATTGCAGGTTGGGGAATAGAGAAGTGAGGAGGGTATGTAGTTATATAGAGCTTTTTAGCTGGATGTTGCCTCTCCATGAATAATTTTCAGATTTGTATGTCTCATTCTAGTATTTACTCCTTCTGTTATTTACTTTAAGTGGTTTGGACTCTGTCCCTGTATTTTGCCATGAGAATTGCTTCAATTTATAACAGCATCCACAGATTCAATCTTGTAATGTTTTTATATGATAGTCCTTCCAGTTATTCTTCTCCTCTCTGTCTATTCTCTAGATGATGGAGAACCTAGACACTTATTAAATCAGAGCCAATGAAAGCACAAATATATAAGAGTAACCAATTAAAATACACATGAAAGCATAAAATAACATAATCCCACTTTACTAAATAACTCAAGAAACATACAAAAACTTAAACCAGTGAAATGTCTAATGAGAATATAGATTAGATATTCCAGTAAGCCATTGGATATGTGATTCCCAAGTAGCTTCTTTTCAGACAGATCGTTCATACCCCATTTACTCCTATGAGCCCTCTACTGCAAAACTGTAGTTAACTGAGACTCAGGACCTTTTTCTGCCAGCTTGCAGGCATTTTATTCAGAGTTTAATCCAGCCCAATTCTTGGGTTAGGAACTCTTGCTGTCCATCTCCCTGGGTGTGATGGTGGATTTGGCAGACAAGTTCACTGGCATTAAATTGTCCACTGAGTCAGAATTATTCATATACAATCAATTCATCCAGAGCAGCAACAGGCTAATCTGTTTCAGTGGTGTCTATCAGGACTAGTTGAGAAATAACATACCATTAGCCACTGTTTTGAGTTTCCCTTTAATGGGAACGTGCTAAAGCAAATCCCTTTAATGGGATTTGCTCTGAGATTGAAGTTCAAGCTCCCAGTCCTTTCCCACAGTGACTTCCTGGCCCACACCTACACTGTGCGGCTTTGTCCTGGGGAACTTGTAATGCAGTGACTCACCTGTTACCACTGAGGTTGCTCAGGAATCAGAGACTCACAGAGACTCATGTTCTTCCCACTCTTGGCAACTCCAGACTTTAGACACCTTACCCTGGAGAGCTAAGCTGCTGGAACTCACTTCTCTGCCATCTTGTCTTCTCTCCTGTCTGTTTCTTGTTGATGTTCTTTGAGTCTTTCTGATGTGGCTTTTCCTCTAATCAGCCATATTGAATCTCCTCTTTGAGACTTTTGCCTTGTCCAGGAACAGGTTCATTGTTTGACTGGCTCTTCTCCGTCCTGTGCAGAGGGGAAACAATGCAGAACCAGCTCAAAGTTGGTGGTGGCTGAGCTGAGGGATGGATTTCACAATTGTGGAGTTGTTTAGGGACCAGTGTGCCAGTCCAGGTGTTCCTCCAGGGCCAGATGCTATTCTTGTTCACCAGAAGCCTGAAAAAACTTCTCTGAATGACCATTTCCTATAAGAACCTGGTAAACCCTCCCCATTATTGGACCGGCAAGATGCTCTTCATTTTATCCTTCTACTCTGTTGACAAATGCTGCTTTTGCTGCTATCTAATAGGCAATTTTGCTGTCCTGTCTTGTCCAGAGGAAATATATAAAGGGGTTTCTCACCCTGTTATCATATGTAGATGAATATAGGATCATATTTGCTGGTGGGTTTTCTATTGTTGTAAGTATCTATAACTCAATGATTTGGGACTCCATTTTAAAATCCAAAATGAATATTTTTGATTTTTTTCTTTCTCTAAAATGCATTTGTTTCTTTACTAGATTTCCATTTCAACTATAAACATTGGGGATTTGCATTCAGTTGTATCTGGATTATGACCATTTCCTCAGCAAGCTACTGGATTTGGGAAAACACAGAAAGCAAAAATAAAAGCCCAACCTACAATGCTTTTAAGTGTCTGTGTAGTTGGCAAATTTGCTGAATGTTTTAAAGGATTTTTTTGCAAGTTTTATGAGCACATATCCTCTACTTCTCTTTTTAATTTGTGAGTGATTGGCCAAGTTCAAATGAAGTCCCGTGGTTTGAGTTAAGTTATCACATCATAGAGGCCTCGCTTACCCAGTCTCGGGCCTCCTCCCATCCTATCCCTTCTTAAAGCCTCTGGAGGCTTAGAAGAATATTTTTCTTTGAATTATTTTCTGAGAAGAGCTTGTTAAGAGGAATCTAATTGAACTTGGCTGTCTAAAGCTCCTCATAGAGTTAGAAAAGTAAAATGTAAGGTTACGAAGAAAGTTAATGGAAGAGAAGCCTGTGGCTGTTTGACTGCTTAAAATAGTTGCCAATGAAGTAAAAGTCTCACTCTATAGAATTGTTCTGTTTTGTGATCACAAAGGGGGCATGAAAACATTGAACATGTTGCTTCAGTACCAGTCCTTGCCAAAAGCAAGATCAGCTTATAGTGGAAGGTGCTCTTGGATGAGAGCCCCAACTTGAACATTGTGAGTTTAATCAATGCTTCTGAAATGTTAATGGGCACACATATCACCTGGGGATCAATTTAAGAGGGAATTTTGATTTAACAGATCTGAACAGGAGCCAGGAATTCTAGATTCCCAGAAAATGGATTGTCAAATTCCTGGTTGATACAGGAATTCAGTTTATCCCTTGTGTTGGGAGGGCTAGAATATATTTTCATATATTATGTAAAAAATACATTCATGGGAGTTTACATAGAGTTTTGCTACTGAACAGTGAAAATTCAGAAATATAAACTAAGCTCTCCAAGGGCCTTGGAAAGTGAATCTATAACAGAAATTAGCCGGAGGTGGAGACAACTAATGCCTGGCAACTATTATCACCTTGAATCTCTGGCTGTTTTTAAGGTAAAAATGAAGTTGGTTTATAGTTAGATGTTTTTAGGGCCATAGATATTGGAGCTTCCCGTAGAGTTCTGCCCCATTCTTACTCTGCATACTTGGGCAAATTATAACTCTGTCTGAGATGTATACTGGAGATAAGAATGGTACCTCCCCCAAATGCTATTATAAGAATGAAATGGGGTAACAAAATGGTGATGCAGAGGAGCCAGCTTCTACCTGGATTTGGTAACTTGGAATTGGCTGTGTGGGAGTATTCTCCACGGAAATTGCTACAAGCAAGTATATGTTCCTTTCTTCTTCTTTTTCCTTTCCTTTCCTTTTTCTTTCCCTCTCTCCCTCCCTTCTGTCTGTCTGTCTCTCTTTCTTTTTCTCTGATTTATGAACACACCACTGCATATAAAGTACACAGTGCCTAATGCACGGCAACAATCCATCATCAAATGGTTCAGAGGATACATGGTATATACATGATTGGGCTTGAATAGGTCCTGAAGGTAAATTACATGCAGAAGCGGTCCAAATGCCATGGTTTTCAGTCCTGCTGTGTTGCCTTTGGTTCCCCAGTATGCACTATGGCCTTATGGGGTGTACACTGTGATAGGCTGACAGGAAGAGAACACCAGGGCATCCTTTACAGGTGGTTCTGGAGGTTATGCAGGGACCACCTGCCACACTACAACCTCTTTCTGGGACATCACTAAATGACAATAGCGAAGAGAAATCTTCACAGCGGAACTTCAGGCAGTACACTTGGTTGTACATTTTTTTTGAGAGGAAAGAAAAAAAAACCCAGACTGCAACTATATACTGATTCATGGGCTGTGGACAGTGGTCTGGCTGGATGGTTAGGGACTTGGAAGAAACACAACTGGAAAGTTGATGACAAGGACTCGGGAAGAGGTATGTGGCTAGACTTCTCCATATGAGCAAAGGATGTGAAGATATTTGTGTTCCATGTAAATGTTAACAAAAATGTTGACCTCAGCAGGACAGGACTTTAATAATCGAGTGGATAGAATGAATAGTTCTGCAGATAGCAGTCAGCCTCTTTCTTCAGTTGCCTTGTCATTAGTTTCCAACGGGCTCATGACCAAAGTGGCCATGATAACAAAGGTAGAGGTTATGCACAGGCTCAGTAACATGGACCTCTACTCACCAAGGCTAACTGGCTCCAGGCACTGCTGAGTGTCCAGTCTGCACCCATCAGTACAGACCAACATTGAGTTTCAATATGAGCTTATTCCCTGGGGTGATCAGCCTGCAACCTCATGGCAGGTTGATTACAGCGGACCATTTCCATCATGGAAAGGGTAGTCCTTTGTCCTTACTGGAATAAACACTTATCCTGGGTATGGGTTTATTTTCTTTGCATGTAAAGCTTATGCCAGAACTACCATTCATCAGCTTATAGAATGCCACATCTGCCATCGTACTATTCCACACAGCATTGCTTCTGACCAAAGAACACCCTTCACAGCCAAGGAAGTGTGACAGTGGGCTCATACTCAGTGAATTCACATATCTTACCATGTTCCCCATCCAGAAAAGGCTGGGTCAGTAGAATGGTGGGACGTTCTTTTAAGATGCAGTTACAGTGCCAGGTAGATGCAATACCTTGCAGTGTTGGGGCAGGATTCTCCAGAAGGCTGTGTGTGCTCTGAACCAGTTTCCAATATACATAGTATTGTTTCTTTCATAGCCAGGATACGTGATTCCAGGAGTCAAGTTCCAAAATTTCTCCCTAAATTCTGTGTGCGGAAGATGATCGGATAATGGGGGTACTACACTCTTCTGTGGATTCACTAGTGTAACATGGCAGGGTATATTCTTAGCCCCGGTTCGCTCATTTGCTCACTCTGCTTTCTGGCCGCAGTGACATGAGCAGTTTTCCTCAACTCTGTCCTTCTATAAGGCTATTTGTACTTTGGAACTAGTTAACCATGGACTGAAATTCTGAGTCAAAATAAACCTCTCCTACTTTAAGTAGTGAATGTAGGGTATTTTATCCTAGCAACAAGAAAGCAACTAAGACACAGTGCAGTGGAAATGGAATAGTACCACTTGTTATTACCCCTTGTGACCCACCAGCAAAATATTTTCTTCCTGTTCCCTTGATTTTATGCTCTATTGGCCTACAAATCTTAGTTCCAGAGGGAGAAGGCTTCCACCAGGAGGCCCAATGATAATTCTATTGAACTGGAGGATAATGCACGGCAGTCTCCTCGAGGGGCGGCCGACTGGTGCTTCAGCCCCTCTCGGCCTGTGAGGAGGGCTGGGGACGGAGATGAACAGACGCGGACTGCGGGCCTCCCTCCACCGCCTCCCTCGTCGCCCGGGAGACAAGAAGCACCTGCAGGGAGTCAAATCCAAGCAGGAACTCGTTTATTACAGAGGAGCCAAGGTATATAAAGGCAAAAGCCACACGGGGGAAGTCAGGCAATAAATGTCAGCCAATGAGGGTTTAACACGGGCACTTTTACAATGATTGGCATCGTTGGGGCCCACTGCGGTTGCGATGGTTTCCCTGGTCCAATCAGAGATTCTGACAAACAACTTTTTGGGTTACGCCCCTGTCACTTCCTCTGGGCGCCATCTTGTGCTTGCCCCTACAGATAAGGCTTCCTTCTGGCTGTTTTGGACTCCTCACGCCTCTGAGTCAAAAGCTAAAAAGAGAGTTGTAGTGTTGGAAGGGATGATCAACCTAGACTACCAAGGGGAAACTGGGCTGTTACTCCACAATGGAGGTAAGGAAGAATACGTTCCGAGTACAGGAGATCCCTCAGGGTGTCTCCTAGTGTTGCTATGCCATTTTATTAAGGTCAGCGGGAAACTACAACCCAGTTCTGGCAGGGTGACAAATGGCCCAGACCCTTCAGGAATGAAGGTATGGGTCACCCTGTCAGTGAAAGAACCAAGGTTCACAGAGCTGCTTGCTAGACGTCAAGGGAATACAGAATGGGTAGAAGAAGGTAGTTGTTAATACCAGTTATGACCACACGACCACTTACAAAAATAAGGATTGTAATTGTCAGAATTATTTCGTTCCGATATTGTTAATGTGCTTCTACATCTATACATATATTGAAGTTATCTTTATTTCTTTCTAACATTGATTGACTTAATATCAGTATTTAAGTATTGTTAAACCTACATGATAATATTTAAATTATGGAATGTTGGGAGAAGGGTAAGCATTACTCAAAAATTTAGCCTTTCATTCTGGAGAGAGAATTAGTGCATTTCCATTTATACACAGGATAGTTGTATCTCAGTTATACACAGGGATAGTTATGAACGTGCTATTGTATTTGGAGATTAAATATGGTTTAAGATAATGTATCTGTGTTATGGTTTGTGTCTAGATGTCCCCTTAAAGCCTCATGTGGTAAGAGGTGGCTGGATCATAGGTGGGTGGATCTAGAGTGTGTGGTGCTGGGATTAAGGGCGTGTGATTACTGAATCAGTCCACTGATTGGCTTGGTACCGCCCTAATTCTACCAGCCTGGATAAAATATAAGGCCCAGGAAGAAGTTTTTTTGGTTCCTTGGTTGCATCCTGTTATGGTTTGTGTCTAGATGTCCCCCCAAAGCCTCATGTGGTAAGAGATAGCTGAATCTAGAGTGTGTGATTACTAAATTGATCCATTGATCGGTTTGGCATGGTTCTGCTGGGATCAAGTATGTGAGACTGAGATTGGGGGTGGGAATGCGGGCCGCCCTGGGGGCAGGTAGCCTAGATAAAAGATACAGGAAGACGCTAACTAGCTGCTTGTTTGCATTGCTTATTTGCATACATTCCTTGCATTTTCCTCACTTTACTTTGCGGCTGGTCTGCCACGCCGCCCTGCCTTGGACCCAGCAGACTATAGACTGAAACCTCTGCAGACTGTGAGCTAATAAACCTTTCTTCCCCTAACTTTGGGTGTCGGGTATTCTGTCCCAACAAGGAGAGAAAAGTAACTAAAACACATCCCTTGCTTACCTTGCTGCCTTCTGCCTGTCTGCTGTGCCGCCCCTGCCTTGGATCCAGCTAATTGTGGACTGAAACCTCTACAAGCTGTGAGCTAAATAAACCTTTCTTCCTCTAACTTTGGGTGTCAGGTATTTTGTCTCAGCAATGAGAGAAAAGTAGCTAATACAATCTGGCTGTAAATTGACAAGAGGATGGATTGTGACTTTTGATCATAATATTTCAAATTAGCTGGACTAAGAAATGACTAGCAGATTAGTAAATCACAGTTCTGGGTGTGTTTGTGGGGTATTTTCAGAGATGATTGACACGTAGGCCAGCAAAATGAGGGGGAAGACCCATCCTGGTTGTAGATGGCACTAACCAATAGACTTATATATGGGATGAAATAAAAGGGTGAGAAGAAGGAAGTTGGAACATGTTTTGAAAAGCCCCTTTCTGCTTGAGTGGGTACCTGTTTTGCCGCCATCAGACTCCAATATTTTCAGCCTTTCAATGCAGATTTATACCAGTGACTCTCCAGGGAGCTTCCAGGCCTTTGGTCTAAGACTGATACTATGTCTTTGATTCCTTTTTTTCTGAGGGTTCTAGTTTTTTGGGCTGAGCAGCTGTCTTACATTTCTAGAGTCAGTGGTTTGCAAGCGAGCAGATTTAATACAGGACATTTACACATTACAACATTTACACACACAAGCCAAATGCAGGAAGTGTGCAGAGTGTCTATCTAAACACTGGAGATCTGAAAAATTCAATCAAGGGCTGGGAGCCCACAGCAGTGTCCAGTGTACATCCATGTCTGCACTAAAAGGCCAAAGAAATCTATACTGGAACCAGGATATGATGCTCACAGTGGCGATGAAGACCAGAGCTCCCCTGAAGTGAACAGCAGCCGTCCTCGACGACAGCAAGGCCCGGAGCCCATTCTGTGATGAGAACAGCTGAGTCCCCTTCAGCAGAACCAGCCAGAGCAGAGCTTCTTCCAGGAAACAACTGGCTCCTATCCTCTGCTCCTGTTCTCCTTGATGTTGTGTTGGCGACAATCCTCAGGTGGATCCTGTACACCCAGAACCACAGCAACTCAGTTCAGCTGGGCGTTCCTGCTCACGTTGACCACAATAAGTCCACCACAGCAGCTACTAAATTATCTGGCTCTCCTTCCCACAGATGGTTGTTATGGAGTCTCCCACCTTTCATCCTGTAAGACTATCTAATAAATTTCCTCACATAAAAGATCTATATCTGTATCTATCCATTCAATATAGCCTATTTGTTTTGTTCTTCTAAAGAACCTAATCAATATAAAGCAGGAAGATGAAGGGTTGATGAAGGTGCTGCTGGACCCAGACCTGACCCGTTAGTTAGAGAAATGGGACTGGCTAAAATTCTCTTTTGTTTGAAGCCAGTCTATATTTCTTGTTATCATCTATCTGTTGTCTCTCTGGGGTGCCCCCTGCCCGCATACGCCTACAGAAGGATTTTAACCTCTGAATTCCTCTTGTCACATATCTTGAAAAAAATCCCAAACATTCAGAGAATCATAAACTATGTTGTGCAAGAGGCTATCTTCATCATCCTCATTTTACAAACAGCCCCAGAGAGTTGACAATCAAACCAACAATCATGAAAGAAAATAATTTTCTTTATTCATAAGAAGAGAATAGTAAAGTTTGGATAATTGTTTGATTAGTTGAGGCAAAACTCCCATTGTACACTTATAATATCAACAGTTTATAATGTCAAAGGATTGAAGGTTTTTTTTCACACACTCTCCAAAAGGACGTTTTCACATGTGGTTGTGCCAGCTAACAGTTTTGAAATGCTGAGTGATACCAGCAATTTCTTTTCTGTTTGATTTCACCATGTTTTTAATGACATAACTTTAAAAGAACTCTATTTTCTTCCCCCTGGAAATGGACCCAAAAGATTTATTTTATGCTTACAAAGTAAAACATTAACATTTTAGTCGAATCATGGTGACTATTTCTTGATTTATATTATGCAAACAGTCGGTTTGATTGACTTAGGGTCTCTGAAGTGACCATCTTTTTGGTATTGCATCCACACAGTCTATGTGTTTTTTAGTGAAATGATGTCTCTTTTTCTGGCATACTACGTCCTGTTTGTTTGTGAGATATGTGATGTCTGAGTTCTACATGAGGCAATCTATCAGCCTCCAGGCAAGTTTAGCTTGATGGAGCCTGTCACTTAACTGTAGCATTTGAGCTTTTGGGAGTTTATATTCTGACATTTCCCTTTTCTATTCCTGAGGGAAAGAAATTTTGTTGAAATTCAAATCAAGAAATGGAAAAAAATGAGATCTCAATTTGTAGAATGAAATTTTTGGCATGACTAGGTTTAGGAAGGCAAAGAAATAATTTTTAAGAGCTAAATCTGAATTAATCTGTGAATCTTTGGTTAAACAAGGTTAAGATTTCTTTTACCCAGTTAAGTGAATAAAAATACAAACTGATATTCTGTAGGCATATGAACATAATTATCATCTTATTATAACATTCTTTTATACATACATTATAATCTTATAATTTGAGATACAAAGAATGTACTAGGAAACAGTTCGCATGATAAATTGAGGTATGAGAGAAGTGATTTTTAATATTAAGCTAGTAATATTTGATGGAAACAGGGAACATCATGGTGCTCTTGAATCCTCTTTTCATAGTGATAGATTGTACACGGAAAATAAGCCTATGTAAGTGCTTGAATAAATGTTCGTGTAATTCAGTTTGCATAGGACAGATGCCTGTGTATTAAATTCTGTTACCAGATACAAATAGGGATTCAAATTAGAATTCTTGTTCTTACTGAGAAACCCAACGCTGAGCTAGAATGGCATATTAGAGGTGATCATCCAGTGATTATAGATCAAGAAGTGTAAACTGGATACTCATCGAATCTGAGGCTGAATGCCCAACATGTTTCATAAATGAGCCTCTGTTCTTAGGCCCAATTTACCTCAACTCCCTACATGTGTGCCAAAATCACAGTGTGCCAAAGATGTAGGATTGCCCCTTTCCCCTGACAGAAATGGCTGGGTGTGGTATAGTTCCCATTTTGCAAATTCTATTTCTCAATAGATAAGCCCACAGCACTTTTAAAAATCTGTACAATAAGAATGAGATAAACTAAAAATAAAATACTGTATGCTTTTGGAGAATATTTGCTATAAACATGCTGAAGGTTAATATTCTTAACATTTAAAGAGAATATATGTTAATGAGAAAAACATCAACAACCCAACAGAAAAACAGGTAAAAAATGTAAAAAGTTTGTAGAGAAAGAAAAATAGCAGCAATGAGGAAATGAAAAAGTGATTTTTTTCTCTTTGGTCTGGCCAAATATTTATTGAACAAAGAAGAAACTAATTAGTAGAGAAAAAGTTTAGTATCAATAGCAATACAAATTTAAAATTTAAAGGTAATGATATTTTCCTATCACAGTAGCCTATATAAGTATATATTAGTCTAGTCCCAAAAAGCCAAAAAGGAGGCTGGGCGAGGTGGCGTGCCTGTAATCACAGCTACCAGGGAGGCTGAAGCAGGAGGATGGCAAGTTCCTGGCCAGTCTGGGCAAATGAACGAGATCTTGTCTCAAAATTAAGAAAGAAAAGAAGAGATCTGGGGATGTAAGTCAGGGGTAAAGTGCTTGTCCTAGCATGCACAAAAACCTGGTTTAATCCTCAACACTGGGAAAAAAAAAACCTAATAGTCCATCACATAGGGAAGTTTAATATACAGACTTATAAAATATAAGAGAGTAACTATGAGAAGCTATAAGATACGAGGGAAATCTTGATGGTGCCCCAGAGCTGAAGGCGACTACTTATAGAAGGGCAAACTTGGAAGAGGTTCAGACCTCAATGGAGAAGGTGTAGTTCATCCCCCTGGATTGCAGGGAAGTTCATTGCTTTGTCCAAACCGATGGTCAGCATTTGTCGGGCAAAAGGAGGCAAGTTTCAAGCTGCAGGGAAGGAGGGTGGGCATCAGCAGCCGGCAGTGTGGGCATATGGGGTGGGAGCCCTCTAGACTGCAGGTGGGCAGCAGGGGCCTGCCCGGGGAATCCGGGGGTCAGCATGTTCACAGTGTTTTCAAGGTGTCGGTGTCCGTGTCGAGAGGGCCACAGAAAGATTGTTTCCAAGCTGAGGCTGAGGGAAACTTGAACTTTCTGAGTTTTCTGGTCCTGTGGTTGGGGCAGAGCTTCAGTGTTGTTCCTATGAATCGGGCCACTTTAAATTCCTCGTATAGGTGGAATCACACAGTATTGTCTCTTTCTAACTGGCTGAGCTCATCTTGTGTAAGCTGGCCATGTTGTAGCATGGGGCAGGCTGGAGAAGATGCATTACTAAGCTATTCTAAAGATAGCCAGAGAGATCAATTGCTTTCTAAAGGACACACAGTTAATTCATTAGTCCGTAATATGGATGTGGGTTCATTTCAACTGCTTCTTCAGTTTTTCAGTTCCGTGTATGTTTCCTTACACAACTAATGGGCTTGAAAAGTAGCCTTCAATTAGTAGTAGCGGAAAAAGTCTCTTTTTGAAATAATCAGGTCCTAAGACATCACACAGATCACCACCGTGAGAACCAGTGATAGGAAACGGTGGGTATGGAAAGGCCGCGGCTATGGGAAACCGAGTGGGTTCAGGTCCAAACTGCTGCTTCTGTTTATAGCTTACCCAAGCTAACATCTCATTCTCAGAGAGTGTAAATTGCACATACTTTCATTTTCCTAGGTACCTCCATGTACTATTTTTTCCTCATATCTCCATAATAAAGACTCATTAGACACATTTTTGCAATATTATTACATATGTCAGAACTAAATTCCCACATTTTGAGATTATTTTTAAAAACTGGGCAGTTTTGTTTTTCCAGTGTTTCTTCATAGAGAAGTAATTGCCAAACCAGACCTTTGAATATAATGGAATGAGTTCAGATAGATTTCAGCAAGGTTGTTACAACTTTCATTCGTGGTACTAGGGTGGCAAGAAAGGTTTAGGTAACTGCAATGGCAAATTCAGGTTCATTTCATTGCAAGATGAAAAGCTGTAACAGAAACCTCACTCTTTGAATTTGAGACGGCTGTCTATGAGTGTTCACACCTATTCCAGCTCATGTTTTGGTATTCGGAGCTAGTATTCAATTGCTAATTGCTTTTTCAAGGTGAGATATCAATATTTTCTTAAATACAAAACAACATATAGTAGCCAGAGTGTTATTTTTCCAGTACTGGAGGACTGAACCTAGAGTCTTCACACTGAGCTACATCCTCGGGCATTTGTTGTTGTTGTCATTGTTGTTTTGAGGTAAGTTTTCACTAAGTCATTAAATTGCCCAAGCTGGGTTCAGACCTGGTGATCCTCCTGCCTCAGCCCCAGAATGCTGGGATTACAAGTGTGTGCCACCATACCAGGCCAGGTGTAGTCTTAATTTGCATTGGTTTATGAGGAATGCTGCTGAGTATGTTTATCATTTGCACTGAGAATTCTGACATCACCTTTCATGGGCAGCTTTGTTCAGGATTGTTGCCCAATTAAAAAAAAAGTATCTGTTTCTTATAAAATGTATATTTTCTAAAACGTAAAATTTTTTAAAATCTAAAAAATTTATAAAATTTTACATTTAATAAAATTTTTACATTTTACAAAATGTATATTTTCCAGATGTGCATGTGTGCAGGTGTCTACATAACAAATATTTTATATCAGTCTCAGGTTTGCTCTTTCCATCCTCTGAATAGTGTAATTCATTGAACAGAATTTCTTAATTTTAATTTAATCCACTTGGCTAGTATTTTCTTCTGTTCTATTTAAGAAACTATAGGCTATCCTGAAGATACAGCTTGTCTTCTTTCTAGAAGTTTTATTATTTTACTGTTTACCTTTAGGTATATGATCCATTTTGATATATTTCTTGTATATGGTGTGATGTAAAGTTCTTTTATTTCCATATGGATATCCACGTCAACCACTGCCATTTTACAGAGCATTATTTCCCGCTAGATTATTGTGTTGTCTTCGTGATAAATCATGTGACTGATAACATGGGAGTTTCTACACTTTGTGTTATTCCATGGTCTTTGGTCTTTTTGCCTGCCAGTATCATACAGTTTTAGTCTCTGTAGTTTTGATATTAGGTTTTGTTTTTCCAATTCAAGATTGTCTTAGTTATTCTAAGTTTTTTTGTATTCCCATATAAATTTTACAAATAATTTGTTAATTTCCATATTTTTTTAAAAAGCTATTGGGATTTTGATTTGAGATTGCATTTAATCTACAGATCAATTTGGAACATATTGGTATCTTAACAGTGCTGCAGTTTTGAAGTCCAAGTTCATGGGATACCACTTCACACACATAGGTCTTCTTTTGTTTTCTTGGCAGTTATCTGTAGTTTTCAGAGTGGAAGTATTGTTCATCTTTCATTAGTTACTCCACAGAAATGGTGTGTTCAATGCTTTTAGGGTTTTACTTTATTTCCTTCTTTTTAATACTTCTCTGTTGAAATTCTCCAGTGTCTATTTTGACTACCATTTCCTCTACTCTTTTGATTTTATAGAGATTTTACACTTCCTATTAGTTAATGTCACTATTTAGATAATCTATAGATCTGTTTTGATTAAACGTATTTTTCACTTGGAAGTTAGTAATACAATCTTATCATTTTTATTATTTTGCAAACATTGTTGTTTTGATCAAGTGCCAGATATCCTAACAGTAAAATTACAGAGGCTTTAGATAATGTTTTCTTACAAAGATTCAGTTTTATTCTGGCAGACAAATTGGTTGAGATCATGTAAAAACTTAATTTCTTTCTATTTTTGACTAATATATTTCAGTTTTTCCCTATTCCTTTGGATTGACTCTTACTCTGCTTTAATTGTGACTTCTGCCTCCCAGTACTGCTGAAATTTCTACCTAGCTTGTTTGCTACTCAACTGCTATTTATTTTTCCTCTTCTTCTTTTTTAGTCTTACCCTGTTCATGCTCAGTTTAGGATATCTCCCAACCTTAGGGAAATATGTCTTTAGAATTATAGACTGTTTCTCTATTACTCCCCATTCTCCAGGACTTCGTTCCAAATGACTTCTGCCTTTTTAGGCCAGTAAAAGTGTTGTTTAATATTTCCCCATTATTTTTTATATTCCTCCATTCTTCAATTTGTAAGTGTTCTCTGAAAAAAATATTTAGGATGACTGCAGGATGCATATTCTGGGCTTCTTTCCCTTCAAGTCTGGCCTGTATGTATCGCCAGTGCTTTCATATAGTTGTTTTCTGTATTTTTTCTGATATTCCTAATTGTTTTTTGAAGAAAGAATTAGTACAATGCAAGCTGTTCTATCATAGCTGGAATCTTAAGTCTTCTCACTGTTCAGCTGTAAAGTATGTTCTGGGTTGATCTGTCTGTTAGCAGCTTTAGTGAGTCTTCTATACTCAGTGGCCTTATTTTCACAATTTCTTTGGGGAATTTGAGGAAAAATTACTGTTTCTTGTTTGAATTGGCACAGGGTGGATGGAAGAGCCTAGTCGTGGACGATGAGGGATAAAAAATGTAGCCAAACAGGAAATCAGAGGGAGCCACACCCGTGAGAGATGCAGAGACCATTGGGAGCTGGCGCATTGCGGAGGGTCAGAGAAGGAAAGCTCCCCCGCAGGAATCCTTCCTTCCTCTTCAGGGAGCCCTCTCACGGTAAGACTTTGGACTTCTCCGTCCTTTCACTCCCTCAGTCTCTATGGAGGTAGAACGACTTCTCTAACTAAGGAATTTAGGGAGAATGGTGCGTAGTTAGTTCAACTCTGTCATATGGTCCACGGAAAACATGGAATTCTCCCTCCTACTTTTTATTCATCTCGTCTTGACAGCTCCTTTGCACATGGTGGAGTCTCCCCCAATCTAACACTGGGAGAGGGAGTATAAGCCTTGGCTTCATTTGGCAGGCATTTAGGATTTTAAACCTAGATTTCTTCTTAGAATCTCACTTTCTCACTTTCATTTGTAAAAACTAAAACAACAGAAAAGATGCTATGTGGCATATATGTGTGTGTGTGTGTGTGTGTGTGTGTGTGTGTGTATTTTTTTCAACTTGTTTAGAGCCTAGACAGAAAGAAGAATGCTATTTTTTGAGATATTTTAAAAGAGTCTTAGTGGGATAGTTTTAGCCTGGACTTTCTAGAAAGCTCAAGAGAACTACTAGAGTGACGATATTTGATTTTGGAGGTACGTACCTAGGGTGGTGAGGGTGATGAAGACAAATTGAAGCGAATTCAGGAAAGATGTGAAATTCTGTGGTGTGATATACTATGCTGGCTCCAACTTTCCAATGATCTGTATGGGGATGTAGAACAGTGTGTCTTTATTGGGCATGTGTGACTTTTATGGAGGATTTCAAGAAAAAATAGCATCATGAACGCAAGAAAGGTGGGACAGTTGTCTACTCATTCTTATCTCCTGTTTCCCATTGATCAAGATTGACTCCATGGAAAGCTGAGTCACCTTGAACTTGTAGATGGCATAACCTACCCCTTCTTCACCTGCTCAGGGTGCCAGCTGCCATGTCTTACTTTGTAGCCCCATTTTATCTGCAACACCCAGAATGAAGCACCAAGAGAAGAGAGCAATAGGGATTGTGAAAAAATGTAAGTTGTATGTACACTATAGAGACTTGAGGCATTTTAATATTTCGAGACTTGTTGACGGTATCATCCTGGAGTATGCAGGCCATTCATATGAATGGCATTCAGATTAGAGCAAGATGTGCTTTCTTTGCCCCACTATTCTGATTTTAACATCAAAAGCTCCTTAGTTCTATAAGAAGCCAGTATTGGCAATACTTCAGGGGTAGGTAGTTCTTTCGATATTCCTCAAATCAGTTAATTTAGTCAGTGGAGAATGGTTTGGGATGTATAGTTGGGTTGGGGGTTTGGCCCCAGTGGAACTTAAACAATAGATTCCTGAAATATTAAAAAGTAAAATTATAAAATTATAGAATCTTATAGCTTCAAGGGGTCTTAATCTTCCCATTCTTTCCTGTGACATGAAGAGCTTCTGTGACTTTCTCTTTCTTTTCCTTGTCTCTACCCTCATCTTCCCAAAGCAAAGAGGTAATGGTATGAAACCTACCACTCAAACACTGCCTGCTGCCTTGGCAAACACAGACAGAGCTCCCAAAGAGATAACCTTTCAGAAAACTGCCCACCCTACTGTCTTGTTTAGGTACAAGATGCAGCGAACCCTATTGTGTGACTATACTGCATGCCCCATCTCTCCCCATCTAGGTACATCACCATCTCCCACTTTGGTTGGCGATTAGCATTGGCGACTTCTGCAGAGGGGGCCTATGACCACATCTGCCCACTCCAGATTCTCTATGAGAGCTGTGAGAGGGATGCCCTTAGTGATCATCTCTCTGCACGAACTGATGAAATTCTCTCTTGCAAAGCTACTGCCTTGGAAGTGCTAGTCAGGTTGGGTGGGTTAGGGTGAGTTTCAGGGTAGAAAGACATAAAAGGAGGTGATCTTTCCCCACCGGAGGACTCGTGTCTATTTTGCAATCCTTTAGAGATTTTTTTGAGAAATCGGTGTGCAAGAACTCCAGAATGCTGCAAACTATGCTATTGCAGGGTGTGGCTTGTGTGCTTACATTGAGGACCTGAATATTCTGGTCTGGTGACTTTCTACCTTAAAAAATTGCTGTCCTTTCTGTAACCTGTGTTCTGGTCAGTGGAGGGATTCATCCGCTGCAAGGTGTTGGCAGCAAAAATGGGCTGAGAGTTCTTGAGGGATCAGCACTGAAAACTGGCCTCATGGCTTTGTGGAAAGGGAGTGGAGGTGTCTCACAGTTGAGAACTGTAATTTCCCGAGGTTGGAGAATGGCAGAATATCTTCTTGAGTGAACCAAAATTCTGCTGACATTTAATGTGGGGGAGAAAAAGAGAATGCAGGCCCCCAAATATTTGCATGAAAGATAAATTATTTCTCTAATTAGAAGGAAAGTGGAAAGGAGCTAAAGCTGGGTATGCAAGTCCTAACTCAAAACAGAATTCCTAAGGGGGAGAAGAAACATCATCATCAGACGTTCATCTAGGAAGAGATTCTCAGATACTTTGGTTTCAGGACTCCTTTTCATCCTGAAAAATTATTGAGAACCCAAAATAACTTTTGTATGTATGAGTTATATCAGTGAGTATTTAAACATGCTACAATGTGGAGGTAGTTTGTCCTCTAAAGTTTCATATATTGGAAGCCTGGTCCCCCGTGTGGTGATGTGAGAGGTGGGGCCTATTGGGAGATCCTTAAATCTTTGGGGGTGATTCCCTCACAAGGGATCCTTGGACTCCATTCACTTTCTGTCAATTTCCTGGTTTGAGATGTGATGTCTTTCTCTCATATGTTCTGTCAGTGTTGTGATCCACTATGAGGTGGTGCAAGCAAGAGGGGCCCTCCCCAGAACCTGCACCATGTGCTTGGACTTTCAGAACTGTGAACTGAGCAAACCTCATTCTTTATAAAATGAGGCTGCCTCAAGTGTTTTGTTATAGTAAAGCAAAATGAATATACCACACTTGAAATAAAAACAGAATGTTTAAAATTTTACTAGTGTATTTGAAACTATAACGACAAATCCATTGTCAGTTAACAAACATATGAAAGAGACATTTATGAACAATAACTCATTTTCCAAAAAAATGGACACAGCAGAAGACCCTGAAGACCATGTGTACAGATGGTGATGGCAGTGGTATAAGTCATTCAAGCTTCCATTAGCCGTGAGTGATTAGGGGCAGCAGGAATTTCTGGAAACTTGAACTAGACATAAAATACAATCCAGAAATAAACGTTTTTGCTGTGTTATGCCGCTAAGATTTTGTGGTTAATTTGTTATTGCAGCGTAACTTACCTATCCTGACACGTATCCATTATGAACACTATATCCCCAGGTCTACTTCCGATTATTCACTCAGGGCAAATGATGCTGGAGCTTTTGATAATGCATAAATGGCTTTCTAACTTTTGGAAACATGATGACAGTTATATTTAAAAATTTAACCTTGATAATTTAATGAATCAAGCTCAAATTCTTTGCATTTTTCTATGCTGCCATGTTCAACATATCATATCACTGTCAGTTCCTGAGTTCTATGAGTCACATCCAGACACAGCATCTGATAGAAGATAAAGAAAACTTTCCTCCCTTGGGTCTCTTTTTATTAGGTAGGAATCCTTCCCCAGAAGGCTCCCAATAGTCTCCTCTTATGAATAACTGAACATAACTAGGTCACCCTCCCTGGTCTGTATGCAAGCCAGTTCTGCTGGGCTCCAGCAGGTGGCAGGCTTGTATCAGTCAGTGCTTGCAAAGAGACGCAGTGTGGAGAACCACTCGTTAGTAAAGTGTAGAAATCATCACTCATCATTTTTTGGTTTCACACTACAGAAGTGGCAGCTGGCCTTTTTTCAGCTACTCTCATGCAAGGAGTGAGAGATGAAATTTACTACATTTGAACTGGCCTTTTACTTTTGAAAAGTGCTCTTGGATGTTTTATACACATTCACCCCAACTTCAAATGTTGAAACATTTAGAAAAGGCATTAGCGGCATCTGTAGTTATCATCTCCATTAAGTTCATCTGTATAATCATTGTGAACTCCCTAAAGTGGCAGGTATGAGTTGTTTATCTTTGTGCATCTAATACCTAGCATGGTGCTTGGTGCATAATACACTTCTCAGTTGATGTTTGCAAAATGTTTTAGTGAACAAAGTGGAGTAACATGATCTGAGTTTGAGTTTTGATTTGCTCATTTCCCATTTGGAAAGCTTTTTATAAGTCCTTTGTGGGGGTTGGGAATATGTCAGTTGTACAGCACTTGCTTAGCATGTGTGAGGCCTTGGGTTCAATCTCCAGCTCGCCCTCCCCAAATCATTTGTTTGTTCTCTGAGCCTCAGTTGCCTCATCTGTAACATGACGATGATGATTACTAAGCTCACTTGTAAGGATAAAAAGTATATGAAAAGGACTTGATATAGTATTTTTCAGAGGTAGTTGTTTTTAGGTGACTTGGTCAAAGGTGCAAACTACGGTAGTATTTAATACTTCCAGATAGAGATTATAGTATGAAATTCCAGGGTCTAGAATTTAGCTAGGCCCCATGCATGATGCTTCATCTCTGGTCAGTATTTCCTGCTCACAGCTCAGATACATGCATCACATCACATGGAGAATTCTTGAGGGTATCTACTTATTGTCTCTCCTAGCCCAAGGACTAGGTCACTTTCTTGGACACCAATCTCTAAAGGTGTTTTTTGAGCAGTCCCTTCCAGAACCTGACTTCAGCCTGCTTTTCTCACCTGACTTCTGTTATCTCCAACTCCTGTCCATTCACACAGGGTCTGCAGCAGGCCACAGGTTTGCTCCTGAAATCCTGATGCCCTGTGCATGCTCACTCCTAGCTGTGTATAATTTCGCTATCTCCTGCCCTAGATGGTTTTCTCCTTTGTCTCTGCACCCCTGAGCCACATCTTACTCTGGGGGCCCTCTCCATGCAGGCCTTCCTCAGCCCATCCAGACTGCCCACTTGGGAACTCCCTTTGCTCTTAGGGGGCTGCACAGATCACCGGGTGTGGAAGGGATGGTCTTGGTGTCAGGCAGTCCGGAATCGAATTCTGCAAAATAATTAAATTTCTTTTAGATTTTCTTATGTTTAAGATAATAATAATAGTTTTAACTTCTTAAAGTTGTCATGGTGATTTAGTAAGGTAGGGTATATAAAGAACTTAGCAGAGTGCCTGGAGCAGAGTAAACGCTCAGTACACAGCAGCCATCCTCATTATTATCATTAGGTACAGCACCTGACACTTTTTATTGCTTGCTTTGGATTCTGCCTCATTGTCCTAGGTAGAGAGTCAGTTTCTTGCATTCAGGGGTCATATTTTTGTTTCTTTGTGGGCCTTGTATTATCTGGTACGTGGTACCCTGAATGTGACAGGTACATCAACATTTTTGACTGCTTGATCAGTCTTAAGAAATAAACCTGATCCTCAAGATGGTTTTTAGCAAAGTCACATAGATGCTGTTGGAGGAAACCGATGTCACATGGTGAGAAACTCTACAAAATTTTCTAATCACCAGACAAGTCTTCATTCAAAATTCACAGAGTAGTCTGTATAACTTTAATACACATTTTATTAAGACAAAGAGTTTATTTTCTACACTTTAGGTATTATCTATAGGATCAGGAAGAAATAAAGGAGAAAAACCTGACAAGTGATTAAATAGTATTGATGAAGAGTAGGACATTTACAAAGCTTATCACCCAAGAGAATATGAGCTGGAATCCACTTTGGTCTCCCAGCTTTCTCCTGTCCTTCTGCACAGTTCTGACATTTTGTGATGTCAAGGATGAATAATGGCCCAGGGCCAGAATTTCTGCTGCTTTTCTCCTTCAGTTTTCTTGGTTCTCAAAAAGCACTAAACTGCTTTCTCTCTCCCTGCCAGGGATGGTTGTGGTTGCAAAGTTTTTCTCAGCCCCAAATAAAGATTGTACCTGTGGCCTCTGGAGTGGGGGGACTCTGTTTCTCCAGCGTTTGTATGTGTGCTGGGAAACCTGATGGTTAAATGTCACTGCTCTAGAGAGTGAGGAAAACTTTCAGTGCAGCGAAGTAGCCTGATGCCACAGTGTGTGGGCAGTGGCTTGGAGTCCCCCGCTGGCCAAGAGAAACAAGAACAGAAAACAGTTCTCGAGACAAAGGAACCCTGAATTTTGAATCTGAAAGGGACATGTGTAGAGAGGCAAGCAGATCCCTGTTGAGGAAAGGGAGGTCCGTTTCAGGTTATGATATAAAATACCAAGAGATCATAAAGAAGGTGTATTAGTTACTTTTCTAGAGTCATTGGTTGCCAAGAGAGCAGATTTAATACAGGACAAGTGCAGGTTACAACATTCACACACAGAAGTCAAATTCAGGAGGAGTGCAGAACATCTATCTATGCACTGGAGACCTTAAAGATCCAGTCAAGGGCTGAGAGCCCACAGCAATGTCCCATGTACATCCATGTCTGCATTAAAAGGCTGAAGAAATCTATACTGAACCAGGATATGATGCTCACAGCAGAGATGAAGACCAGAGCTCTCCTGAAGCAAACAGCAGCCATCCTCGATGACAGCAAGGCCCCAAGCTCCTTCTGCAACGAGAACAGCTGAGTCCCCTTCGGGAGAAACAGCCACAACAGAGCTCTCCTGGGAAACAGCTGGCCCCTATCTTCTGCTCTGTTTCTCCTGTGTGTTGGCAATAACTTTCAGGTGGATCTTCTACACCCAGAACCACACCAACTCAATTCAGCTGGGCGTTCCTGCGCTAGTTGACCACAATAAGACCACCACACAAGGATAAACTTGAGTCATCTGGAGGAAAATGGACCCACTTTAAGACCACAATATTAAGTAAAATAAATCAGACACACAAACTTAAATATCACATTATTTCTCTTATATGAGAAAGCCAAAATATAAATAAAGAGCAAAATAAAAGATAGATAATCAGAAACAGGGAGATAGCTCTTTTGCCAAAAGGAAGGAGACCAAGACATGGCGGGAGTAGAGAGAAGAGTATGAAAAAAAGAATTAAGATACATTATGTACTTGTACCAAATCCCCACCATGCATGTGATCATTATGTACTGCAAACATGTGCTAAGAAAAGGAAAAAAAGAAAATGGCAAGAGAAGACCAAGCTAGCAACAGCCATACAAATCTCCTTTTAGAGAGAGGATTAGCAGTTGGATTCAGCTCTGAATCCAAAATCGAAATTAATTTAATATAGGACACTAAATACAGCACACACACACACACACACACACACACACACACACACACCCCTTTGAGGAATATCTGTAACATAAAACTATTGTTTTGTTTTCCTGGGAGGGTCAGAAGTTAGTGGGGACTGATAAACAGGCCAGAGCAAACCCACAAAAGGTCTGTTCCTTACTCCAATGTTGCCTCCCTCCAGCTTGCTTCAGTTCTAATTCATGACTCAGGTTACCAAGGTACCCTGATGAGAGGTGTCATAGAAATACCAAAATGAATGGATGCAATCAGAAGTCCGAGCATGCCCAGTAGACGAGTATCCTGTTTATAGACGGGAGTATTTGGCCCCAGGTTCCATTAACCACGCTGGCTCCCTAAGGGATTTAAGGTTTTGCGTGTGTCTGTTCTGTTGATGTGGCTGATGCTTGTGCTGTACTGCAGGGACCGCAAGAGAGTATGTGCTACCAGTGACAAGAATAGGCAGCGGAAGGACTTCTTACACAGAAGCAGGGAGTTTGCCACCAAGTGGACCAGAAAAAGAGAAATGAAAACCAACAACACATGTAACAAGCCTAGACGTTCTCTTGGCTCATTTTCTAATGAAATGAAAACTAAAATGAACACCATACGCTATATAATGAGAGCAGGATATCTACCACCCCAGAGAAGAAACAGAAAAGCAGAAGTGGTCAGAGTGGCTGGGGGTGGGACCTGGCCGTTCTAGAGCTGCAGTACCGCCAGCAGTCGGTGGGGGTCAGAGATGCTCCACGTCTCCGAGAGACTCCAGGCCGAGCCTTGGTTTAGCACCTTAACCCCCGAAGGGGAAACCAGCCGGACTCCGAAGTTCTCTCCAGGCAGAGCAGAATCCTGCACGCAGCGGAATGGTCGCTCACATACACATACTTTTCTGTAAAGGCCCACTTTGACTTCAAAACAGTGTGCTTATTTCATACTGTCCTTCACTTGTACTCTTCCATCCCATTTGTTAGCTACAAGGGGGTCCACCTGTAGCTAAAGGAAACAGATGCTTGCACTCTAGGCCAAATCTCTTAAAATTTCACCACCTTCCAAAGGTGCCGAGCTGAGGCCCCGGGTTTTAACAAATGGGCCTTTGGGAGACATTCTGTGTACAAACCAGAGCATTCCCCTAGAAAGCTGGGTGTTAGACCCCTGTGAGCACACCAATGATTCTTTCCATGCTCAGGCCAGAATGTATCTTGAGAAGAGAGAAAGGAGCAGTGTCTGATAGCCAAGAGCATCTTCCAGTATGAGCCATTCCAGAAACTTTAGTTAACAGTTCCATAAAGATGCCTTTTCTATCAAGGGCAAGCAAAAAATTAAATAAAAATTTCCTGCATAATTTTAAACCGTTGAATTGCAACACTGAGTGGCCTATGAGGCTGTTCACTCTCTTGCCCATCTAATTTTGAGCCTTGGAAAAATGTAATTCTTCTTATAGAGACCAGTTATGATGGTTTCTGTAAAGCAGAAATCCAGAAGAAAACAGTAGCTACCTTTGCCTTTTGTGTCACAGCAGTAACTGTTGAACAGTGCGTGTTTGCTCATGTCACGTAATGGTTGTACAACTCATGAATTTAAACCCATAAAGTTAGCTTTTCTTAGAGAAAACAGTGTTTTACAGACACAGACTAAGTTTTAATCCCTTGAAATTGCTAGAAAACACGTATCCAGAGTCTGCTGTATTATTATGTTCGTAGCATTTTCTGCAAAGGAAACAAGTGGTTAGGCTAGTACAGAACAATCTGTTTGTTTCTTTGTAATTAAATATTTTGAAATAGATTATTGGCCTGGTGGGATTCTGGCCACATAAGGAAGGTGGCCAAATGAAGGTGCCAACTCGTTGGGCTTGGAAGATAGATTAATAGCAGTGGACAGGAGTACTGAGGACATAAGTTAGTGTCAGGGAGGTTGTGTGAGCCAGGTTTCTCACTGTTAGAAAAGAAAATGAGAATAGAGAAAAGCAAGAACCTAGAGGGACCCTGAGTGTAGGATTAAATGAGACCTTTTGGTGTAAATTTAGAGTTTTCAATATACAGAGTTAAACGTAAAAGTAAAGTATTACATGTGTAGGCATATATATTGTATCTTTGTACAAGTATATACAAACACATACAATTCTATGTACTGAATTAAGCAATGGTGATGGTTATATAACATTGTGAATATTCTAATACCCCATGAACTGTGCACTTTAAAATGGTTAATATTTTTAAAGCAAGCTAAATATGCACTAACTAAAATTAAACCAATATGCATAAATAAACCAATGTGCATAATTAAACTGTGCACTAATAAAAACTGTAGGAAAAAAAAAAACCCTTTAAACCCAGAAAAAAAAATAAATCGAGGTAGGGAAGACTTTATTCGGGCTCATCATGACAGATACGGGGAACACACTACAAAGGCATTTTATAGTCAGGAGAGTTGGCTCTGAATATAACATGGACAAATGGGAATTTATACCAAAAGCAGGGTGGAGGTCAGTGAATGAAATTTACTAAGAGGAGAAACATCAGAGGCAAAGGGAATTCTGGCTAAGTAAGATGGTAAATTTTGTTATGTGAACCTTTGCAAAAATTAATTTAACAAAGGCAGAAGTTACCAGCACTATGGCTGGGGAGATAAAAGTGAAGAGGTAGAGTTAGCAGAACCAAGTTGCTAGGAGGACCCAGAGACTGAGTTTAGTATTCTGAGAATGAGGGACACCTGGTTGGCTGGTTCTTGTGAGGGGCACCAAGAGGCTGGTTCTCAGTCTGCAGAGATCAGGAGTCAACCATTACAGCTAGGCGATACTGCTCCTGGGCAGACATTCCCAGGAAGTGCAGCAAACAGGAAGGACGGCCCTCTTCCTTACACACACACACACACACACACACACACACACACACACACGCCTATTCAGGGCATTCTAGTGTTCTTTCTGGCAGAGACTTAGAGGGAGCCCAGGAAAACCCTGGCGTGGCTCAGTGGCTCAGCATATCATCATATCAAAGGGCAGGTGCTAGAAAGATAGATTTAGCTGAGCATGGTGGCTCACACCTATAATTCCAGCACTCCAGAGGGTGAAGCAGGAGGACCATCATGAGTTCAGGGCTAGCCTAGCCCACATAGTGAGTTCAAGGCCAACCTGAACTACATAGTGAGACCCCGTCTCAAAACAAACAAACAAACAAAGGGATTTGGAGCTGTGATACAGTCAGTAAATAACACACAGTAGAGAAACTATGAATAATAAACAGTATATACATGAGGAGGGGAAGTTCTTTTCTCATATAGTTTTGTTCTTTTTGAAAGAGTGATTTGTTGTATTTTAAACTCAATGTTGCTTAGTTGGACAAAAATTATATAATTTGATACATCAGAAACAAATGTCCTGTCATCTCTTTTATGTGTGCTAATTTACATTTGGAAAATGTCTTCCTCTCTACATTGCTCCCACCTACTTGGTTCCTAGTATAAAGGAGGAATTCTGCATCCTCATATGCATCCGTTTTGCCACCTGTGCCTTTACTCGCACAGCTATGTCTGTCCCAACTGGAGGCTGTTCTTTCCTCTCTGCTGGCCAAATTGTACTCTTTTTTCATCTTGAAGCCTTTTCTGCCCATATCAGTCCATAGTGAACTTTTCTCCAGATTCTGAATCCCCACCTGGCAAATTTTCTGGACTGTGCTAGGACATTTATTGTCTTGAGTTAGTGATTAAGTTTTTATATATGTGTATTTCATCTTCATTTATTACAGCTGTGTTTTCTCACATGCCCCAGATAGTGTGAAGTCACTATTTTACTCAACTTCTATTGGATCAGCCAGATGGAGTGAGATCATGTGGTATTTGTTTTTCTTTGTTGACTTATTTTACTTAACATAATAATGTCCAATTCCATCCATGTTGTCACAGATGTTAGGATTTCTTTCTTTTTTATTGCTGAATAGTATTCTAGGGTGTATATGTACCACATTTTCTCTATCCAGTCATAAGTTGATGAGCACTTAGGTTGTTTTCGTTTTTTAACTGTTGCAATAAATATACAAGTGCGGCTATCTCTCAGACATACTAATTTCATTTCTTTTGGAAATATATCCAGTATCAGGATTGCTAGATTATAGAGTAGTTCCATTTTTTAAAAATTTGATGAACCTTCATACTGTTTTCCATGGTTATGCTAATTTACATTCCCCCCAATAATGTGTAAAGGTTCCCCTTTCCCCATGCCGCTGCCAGCAATTTTGGTTTTTGTCTTTTTGAGAATAGTTATTCTTACTAGAGTTAGGTGATATCTCATTGCGGTTTGGATTCACATTTCCCTGATGTTTAATGATGTTGAATATTTCCCCCTCAGGAATTTTTTGGCCATTCGTGTATCTTCTTTTGAGAAACGCCTATTTAAGTCTTGTACTTCTGATGTTTTGATGGGGGGGGTGTGTATGAGAGAGAGAGAGAGAGAGAGAGAGAGGGAGAGAGAGAGGGAGTGTGTATTCAAGTTCCCTACATAGTCTGGGTGTTAATCTGTTGTCAGAAACATAGTTTGCAAGTATTTTCTTTCTTGCCTTTTTAAAAACTCTCTGATTCCATTGACCATGACACACCGATTAATGCAGTTCCAGCACCTTTCATGTTACCCACTGGGACCCCTCTCTTCATTGGCATGAACTATCATTTCCAACTCCTCATATTTTGATTTGGATAATAATTTTCTCTCAGATGCTCAAATTGTAAGGTTATTAATCTGTATGCTTTCAGGAGAACGAGCAGGTACTACATAAATGAGGGAGGCACGGGGAAATGATGGCGACTAAGGCAAGCTGAAATGCCCGTGCTCAATCAAAATACCAAATTCTGTAAAAGAACACTGTGTGGGCCAAACAAAAGTCTCTCAGGCCAATGTGGCCATAGGTTGCCTGTTTGAAGCTTTAGAAGTCCAGATTGAAGGACCAGAAAAATGTGGCCATTTCCATCCTTATTTTAAAAGTTGTCACTGATTATACTTTCCAAAGCTCTGATCTTAGACTCAGGGCTGAGTATGAAAAAAATTCTTAAATCCAGTAGGATTTGGAAGAAAAAACACTGATCTTTTCAGTTCTCAGTCTAAAGGAACAGTTATTAGTTTTCCCCATCATTTCTTTTGTTTTTCCTAAAAAACTACTAAAATTGTGTGAAAATTGTACCTCACAAAACATTCTTAGAAAATTACTATTCCAGATGCCTCTGAAAATGTAGCAGAGATTATTATTGATAAAAATACACATTTGTGAGGTAGCCCCCCACAGTGGGAACAACACGGCTCCAGGCCACCATCCACAGCATGACCATTCACCAACTCCAAGCTGGCTCTACATTTTTGCTCCCCTTTGGCATGGGGCAGCAGAGGTGTGGCCTAACCAACCAACCTGATCCAACGCCTGGGCAGAGAAAGTGTTCCCAGTGGGCTAGCAGATCCAGGAAGAAAGTATAGACCTGGCCAGCAGCTTCAGGGATTCTAGCTTTACCTTCCCAAAGCCACTGGGTGAGCAACAACAAGAGGAGACTGCCACAGAGAAAGTGTGGGCTAGACACAGATTCCTGGAGAAGTTTAAACTCAGGTTGGGCAGGACATGGACCCTGCTCTCCATGGAGGGAGAAACCAGGTCCAGTGAGTGCTGACATTAACAGTCTGCGTGAGCCTCTGCCCCATCGCATACATTCAGCAGAGACCAGCAGGGTGGGTTGGGGAGCGCTGATTGTTTTTCTCATCTACCAATATGAGCAAGGACATGCCTCAGCTCGGACATTTATCAGAGTCTGGGGTGAGTGGACGGAGGGGCCTCTGGTGCAGGGATGGCACCTCGCAAATCCGTAGGCCCTGCAGCTAGGCGGAGAAAATGATGACTGATTGGATTTCAAGACTGCAGATTTTGGGAGAAAAACATTCATTTGAAAACACAGAGGAATTTTTTGACTTCATCTTTCTAAATTTGTTTTGTTTTGTTTTGTTTTTTGGCGCTGGTGATTGAACTCAGGGCCTCGTGTTTGCAAGGCAGGTACTCTAACCACTGAGCTAAATCCCCAGCCCCTTTTTAAATTTTTAAAAAGTTATTATTTCTTGCCTTCCTTCATCAGTATTTTTTGGCGGGTCGGGTTTTTCTCTCTTTTTTCTTCTCTCTCTTTTTCTTTTCTCCCTTTTATCTTTTCCCTCTTCAACTTCCCCCCTTTTTATGTTTCTTTTATCTCCTGTATTTTGCTGTTTTTCCTTTTGTACATTCTTTTCTGTGACTGTTTTCTAATACTACTAATGTTCTTTTACTCCTCAAAATGGCCCTTAGCTCACTTTTCTCTCCTCCTTCTTATCTTCCATTGATTACTTTTTCAAATTTTACTTTCTTCATTCTCCAGTTCTCCAATCTGTCTGCCTCTACTAATACAACTATTAAGCTGTATGAATCTTTAAATAGCTAGTTACCTCTTTGTCATTAGTGTTGAATACTGTTGTATTGTTAGTGGAGGTAAAATTTTTCCATTTAGTATATATTTACTGTATGCCATTATTTGGTTAGTTTTATAGTTTATAGCACAGTTATAGATCTGTTTTCTACAGTTAAGGGTGGCACATTATTGGTTCTTAGGGTTTGTTAATATCCAGTTGGTGTTTGATCCTCTTATTATTGCTGATTTTATTACTATAGACAAGGTGACATAGTTGTTGCTATTAATTGGTTTTCTTGGGATGACAATATTTGAATTGTCTTGGTGGCATTAACATTACTGTATCCTCTACCTGGAGAACTTGGTACTGGGCCAAAAATGCTGCAACCCTGCTCTCAAATAAACAGAGGTGGTTGGATCCCGGGACAGAGGCAAAGGCCAATAGTTAGCCATGCTGAAAGGGCATCTCTGAAAAGTAGACATTAACTAAAGAAGTCTCTGTATTACCAACGAAGCTTTCCACTATAATCATCCAGTAAGCCTCAGAACAACAGACAAATAAACAAACAAAAAATAGAAACACAAGAAGGTAGGCTGTGTTTCCAAAAACTTCCAACTGCCTCAAAGCTTACCCATGAGGCATCAAAGAGGAGGAAAACAAAAGCCATACAGTGAAATTGTTTCAAAGGATAACAGAGGAGATAACAAAACAGAACAATAAAGTGCTTGGCAAGCTTACAGAAAAGGTAATGGGCTTAATAAGCAAAATGATCAGTGAGTCTACAGAAGACAGATAATGAGGCTTAAAGAACTCCAAATGGCCACAATCAGAAAAGAACTTCTCCACGATGTATCATAATCAAATTCCCGGAAGTCCAACACAAGAACAGACTGTTAAAAGCTGTTAGAGAAAAGCAACAAATCATAAAGGTAAACTCATTAGAATTACAGCAGACTTTTCAACACAGACTTTAAAGGCCAGGACAGCTTGGAGTGATGTGTTTCTAGCCCTAAAAGAAAACAATTTCCAATCCAGGCTGATATATCCTGCAAAACTATTTTTGATAGAGTTTAAGAGTTGATAGAGAAATAAAATATTTTCATGAGAAAGAGCACCTAAAGAAATTCATAACCACCAGACAAGTGCTCAAAACATTCTCAAGGATATCCTAGAAAGAGAAAATGAAACTTAACAATGACAGAAAGTCTGATAGAATGAATATACTGGGTAAGGCGAGAAGTAAAGTAGAAAAGAAAGAAAGGGAATCAGCAACAGGAAAATAAAGCAATGACAGGAAAAACTGAATACCTGTCAGTAATAATGCTCATTGTGAATGGCCTTGATTCCCCAATTGAAAGACACAGATTGGCAGATTGAATCAAAAAACAAAAAGCAATTCATCAACAGAATTCACCCCAATGAATTTAGTCTGTGAATACACCCCAATTCATAGACTAAAAATCAAAGGATGGAAAACAATATTCCATGTAACAGGGACCTGAAAAAGGTGGACATAGCTCTCCTATTTTCAGACAAATTGGACTTTAAGTCAAAACTGATCAGAAGAAGTGAAGAAGGTCATTATATATTGGTTAAGGGAACAATTCAACAGGAAGAGGTAACAATTATTAACATATATGCACTAGGGGCTGGGGATTTAGCTCAGTGATTAGAGTGCTTGCCTTGCAAGCACAAGGGCCTGAGTTCGATCCCCGGCACCACAAAAAAAAAAAAAACCAACATATATGCACTAAACAATGGCATGTCTAATTTCATAAAACAAGTACTACAGGACAGAAAAGATAGACTAAACATAAACACAATTACAGTGGGAGACCTCAATAGGTAGATCACAAATAGGCAGATCAACTAGATAAAAGCAACACAGAAATATCAGAGTTGAACAAAAACTTCAAACAAATGGACTCAATAGTTTTCTACAGAGCATTCCAACCAACAACAGAATACACATTCTAGCCAATAAAGCTTACATAAGTAAATGCAAAAAAAAAGGGAAAAGATACCATGAACACTATCAGATAATAGCATAGTTAAACTAGAAATCAATGGCAAAAATAACCCACAGAAATTACGTAAAGACATGGCAGTTAAACAATATACTCTTGAATAATCAATAGGTTACAGAAGAAACTAAGGAAGAAATAAGACGGTTCCTAGAACTAAACAATAATGCCAGTACAACCAACCAGAACTTATGGGACAAAATGAAAACAGTCCTAAGAGGGAAGTTTATAGCTGTGAATGCCCATATCACAGAGGAGTCCTAGAAACACAAGAACAATCCAAACTCAAAACTAGTACAAGGAAGAAAATTATAAAGATTAGGGCAGA
>PVJO010000369.1:0-22500 GCA_004026905.1 Hystrix cristata
GAGTAAATGGGGCCATTTAGCTAGAATTTGATACAAGAGTACTCAGCCTCAAGAGGATTAATATGTGTTGGGGGAAAGGAAAATATAAAAAAGGTACCGTCCCTGTCTTGGATCACCTGGTGTCATGTAGTGTCTTAGTCAGCTTTCCTGTTGCTGGGACACAATACCCACAATTTAAAGAAGGAAAGGTTTAATTTGGTTCACAGTTCTAGGGGATTCAGTTCATGGACAGTGGGCTGCAAGGCAGAAACATCATCACAGAAGGATATGGTACAGCAAGCTTGTTAGCTCATGGTGACCAGGAAATAGAGCAGTAGAACAACACCAGAATGGAAAGAGTGTGGGACCATATACTACCCAAGGTCACACCTCCATGACCCACCTAGACACACCCAGAGATGTACTTTGCTTATCCCTAGGGGATTTCTTTAGCCAATCAAGTTGACACAATTCAGTTTAACTGTCATATGGAGACAATACAATAGAAATACATGTAACTCGCTACATTCCTAATGACAATCAGTTTTGATGAGAGATTTAAAGACCAGAAATTCTAAAAGAAGTGGAATAGAAAACATAGTTTTGACTGTAACAGGAAACTTTATACAATGTCTGAGGACCTTTTACTTGTATTTTCTTGGGACAATGGAAAAGTCAATTTTTCTTGTCACGTACAATTTGTCTAGAATAATATTGTTAGCCTTTCCCATGTTACTTTACTTAAAAGCACAACCTCACAAATCCATTTTAAAGAGGTGGAGATTGTAAGAGAGTCTACAATTTATAAGAAGTGAGTGCAGCCAAAATCTAGAACAGAAGCCTGTAGTAGCTTTGAGCCCTCATGTAAGTGTCGTACCTTTCTGTGTTTCCATTTCTCTGACAATTAAGAAAACCATATTCGCCTCAAATGGTTTGTGACATCAGCTGTTCAGTCAAGTGTCTGCTCCTTTGTTGGGCACCATGTCCATTCTCAGGGAACAGAAGCTATCATGCTGGTGTGTCTTATTCTTAACAACAAAGGTCCCGTGCTAAGGGTTGGAGAGAGGCTTTAGACTAAAGTTTCTTTAGAATCTAAAAGTCTTCTAAGTCCTCATGCTGGTTCTTACTCCAATCTCTAGTTATCTGTCAAGAGTTAAGGCTGTGGGCATGGGCGTTACTGAGCTCAACCTCTAATCATTGGAAGCAGCATGGTACACTAGGAAGAACATGATTTTGGAATGTGATAGACTTGGAGTTGAGTCCTATTTCACATTTGGATGTTGTGTTACTTTGGGCACATTAAGGAATCTCCTCAGCCCTCTCCTTATGTGTTATATGGCACGCAGACTTGCAGAGTTGAGATGAGCACTTTTGGGGTTGCCTCCATGCAGAATCTGGCTCAGCAAGCAATAGATCTCTCTTGCCTTTGTCAGGTTCCTAACTGCCATTCTGGACTCCTCTGACCTCTCCCCACAGTGCTTACAAAGAATGGAGTATAATCCAAGGGAAGGTCCCAGTCCAATCACTTTGAGAAGCAACACTGAACTATGAGAAGCATGGTACTGGCATTTTGACACCTGCACAATTCTTTGTGTATCTATAAACAAGGTAGCTGATGAAACAAAGAGAGCGTCCTTCATTATTGCTTGCCCCTCATCATTATTGTTCTAAAATTAAAAAGGCCTGGAGGTGTTTCTAGGTAATTTGACTTCCTTGACTATTTTAATAGTAGGATAATTCTAGGAGACTGGTTAGGATTTGGGTTGTGCATTAGGAGTTATAAGCAACTTTCCATCCAGATGGGTTTGGGTGATGTGTAGAAATGGCTTTTGCAGGAGTCACACATGCAGGAGCTCCACACATGCTGCACATGCACCAATCTGTAGGCAGCATGAATTGCATGTGATCCAATTCTCTCCATCCGTTGGACAACTGGTGATACCCCACCATCTTCACCAGGAAAACATGCTGCTAGTGAAGCAAGACTTCTGTTCAATTAGAGGTGAAAGAATTCTTCATCCAATCTTTGCTAATGTGCTCACGTGCTTCAAGGAAATGTCAAAAAGGGCCACGTACTTTGGGGTTTAGGATAATTTGAAACTCTGTAATCTTTCTGTCTTAGCAATAGAAATTTGCCACAGATACTACCTTCAGCCCTTTAATAAGTTGTGCTTAAAAAGAAAAATTGCTTTTTATTATATTTTATTCTTAGACAAGAAATAATAAAATATCAACATTACAAAACTTTTATTGAGAAAGAAATTTCAAAAATAAGGTAACAATCTTATTCAAATCTCAGAAATATTGATTATTTGAGGGGTAGATTGTCCCTGTCTCTGGTACGACTTGTTGAAAGAATGAGATATCTCTAAAAAACACACAGTCATTTATATCCTTAGTTTTTTATTTTTTAAAAATCAACATAGAAATCAAGATTCTAAGATAATTTAGAGCCATTTAAAAGCAATGAAGAATGTACTGTTACGCTTCTTGTGTTCTTATGATGAAAATGTTTCATAAGCTGTTTGGAATAATTTGAACCTGCACATCTGCCTATATAATAATTTTAATAAACTTCTAAAGGATGAGGCAAAGCCAATGGAAGCCAGTTGTGACGCCACTTCCACTGTGACATCTCGTCAGAACAGGCCAAGCTCCGTTTTCTGCTTGGATGTCATCATTCTGTGACTACGAAAGCATAAAACTGGAGACTGTTCCAGCAGGTCATTGTCGCTACGACTTGCTCAAACAGAAATAAAACAGCTTTTCATGCTTATTGATCTTGGACTTTTTGCCATTTTTATGCTCCGCTGACTTGAGGCTTAGAAAGGATGCATTTTGTAAAAGGCACTGGAAGTTTGCTTTCTCAGTAGATGAGACATTTCACATTTTGGCTGCATGCAAAAACAATTCCATTTTTTTTTTCGAAATGCATTCTCTTGGTGACTTTAAAAGAATAGTTGATCTTTAAGTAACACATGTGATATTAGTTTTTCCATTTTAAAATAATCACATTATTGCAGACATTTTAATAGCTGTAGAGGTTGCTATGTATTAACATGATTCATGGTCCTTGACAGCACTGTCTCTCATGATCCCCTAGGAATGCAGAATACAAAACTCCGCACACGTTCCCATTTTACTGCCTGCAGCTAAAAGAAGGGAAAGAACTTAAAACTGTTGAAACCCTTCAACTTTAAAAGCATTAATAGATGGTCCCAGGGGATTAAATCTAACTCTTAATGTGTAAAAATCAAGTTAATAACCAGAGAGATTAATATGGCTGCATTTGATTATTGTGATAATGCAAACAATTAGTACTGCTAAAGTGAGATGTCTTAGCCTCCTACTTGCCCCTCACATCAGTAAGGCACTAGAAACAAATGGAAATAAAATATTTTACCCCAGGATATCTCTTTCCTGCCTTTGTCTCTCCCTCACTGGAGCTGACTCATTTTTTAAAATTTTATTTCATACTAGAATCATCTTTGCCTTTTGAAAACTATAATTTCTATTAAACTGATGGAAATGACTGAGCATCATCAATTTTAAAAGGTCAGAAAATTATTCAGACCTCCTTTCCCAGTATCAGTTTCTTTATAAATCTTCCCGATAAATAGAAACAGAAGGCTGTTTGAGGGACAGATAGAAAGGGAGAAGGAAACAAAGGAAAGGTGTAGATAGAGCGTGAAATCTATACCATTTAGCTTTCAGTTCATAAGGTTTTCGGGAGGCACTAACTGGCACTTTTATAGTTGTGTTAGCTTCCCACGGCCTGAAGCACTCGGTAAGGTTCAATATGCATTTTTTTTTCTGATAGTAATTTCTAGAAAAAGAGGGATGCCTTGGCAAACTTTCCTGGGTGTACACTATGTCCTCTTGCTAACAGGTTCTTCTTTTCCTTAATCTTGTACCAGACCAGAAAAATGAGTTTGGAGTCGGGGAGCCTTTTTTCCTGTAAACAAAGGAGTCGCTTTGCAAGGAGTAAGTCCGGCCATGTGAATAAACGAATCAGATGTTCTGCCAACAATTAACTGATGTGAAAAGACATCTGTCCTTCAAATTGAAACTGACAAGAAGGAAATATAAGCCTTATCCTAAAACGCCATTTAGATCTAAAACCTTGTGAAACCTCAGCAATAAACAGGCACTGCGGAAGGCAGAGGTCCACCTGAGACAGACTCCTGCATTCCTTTTTACAAAAATGACATTATTTTGCTACTGAAGTAGAATGCTGAGGTTCAGGTAGAACGAGTGAAGAGTTAGTAAGATGTGCTTTGAAGCAAACGAAAACAAAGGAAGCTTAGAGAATGGCTATTTTAGTGATTTATTTGGGGAGGGTGCTCAGACGTGTTCTGGCCTATGTCACTTGAACCCTTTATTTCGCTTCCCAGCCCCGATCTGTGTTGTGCATCAAATGGGTGTCCCATTTGTTATTTTTGTTTAAGCGGCGTCTACGGGGAATTCCAGGGGACCGTTTTAATAAACAGCAGCAACAATAGAATATCTGTTCACTTTTCTTCGGCGAAGTCTCTCAGAAGTGTGTGTGGAGGTGGGGAGTCAATAGCTGTGAGGAGCTGCGGCTCCCTGAGCCTGACGGCCTCCTGACGGTTACTAATATCAGCAGATTTAATGTGTTTAGTCTGGTTGTAAAGGTTTGTGATGTGTTTTTGATTTCCTGCTTCAGAAATGCATTTTGGCTAGAAAACAGTGAACCATACAATTCTTGTCAGGAAATTGTTACCTTTGTATCCAATCTATGTTACATAATAAGTTACTTACATGCACACAAAGATTCTCACTTCTCCTTATTAATCACTGTGTGAATTTGAGCAAAAGGCAATGACTCCGGAGGAACAGTCGTGTACCCAAACTGGTTCCTGCACCTACGTTGTGTCAAGATTCCCAAAGTACATTTTAGTTTTCTTTCTCATTGATGCTTCTGTTTGCCTTCATTCTCCAGGGAGTGTGAAACTGCCACATTGTCTTTTAAAATCATTAAGCGTTCCGTCTTGCTTTAGAACCCATTTGGAAAAGAATATACAAATCACCTGCAAAATTTGAACAGAGCACTTTTTATGTTTTGCTTTCTGGAAGTGAGAGGTTTATGCATCTTTCTGTTCCTTGCAACTCTTAAAAATATCTTGTCCCTTCTCTTAGTATCAATTTAAAGATATCAAAGAAAGGAGAAAAAATATCTCACAGTGGGCTCCTGTTCTCGTCAAAGCTTCTAGTACTTGTCTTAACTTTGCCTTATTCCTCTGTTTCGTGCTTTGTTATAAGTAATCAAATTCTGTTTTTAACGTGGGGTTTTACTTTGTGATGTATCATGTCAGGAAAGGCTTGGTGTAAAGCTGGCAGTACTAGCATTTTGCAGTTTAAAAATCAAATTTATTTTAAATAAATGTTGCCTAAACCATCGTATACTGATAATTTTATTTGTCCTTAGTTTGGTGCAGAAAAAAGACATTGAGGAGAGTAATGTAAAAATAATATTGCTGGGACACATTTGCATTTTGTTTTGGATTTTTTTTAAATTTCATTTTAGACTCCAAAGTTTTGTTAATATATCTGTCTCCTTATTATGACATAGTACATAAATAATAAAAAATGTGGAAAATATGTTGAAAAGTGGTTAATGCATGCTACACTCAAGATTATCCCCTTTATTTTAGTTAATAACCTATGTTGGTATAGAATATTTGCATATTTCAAAGCAAAGACAAATAACTTTTTAAAACCTATAGAAAATCATATGAAAAGCTTAAGAAAAATGGGGCGAAAACTAACAAAATCATTGCAGTCCCCAAACAACTGCTATCATTTTTATGTATTTCTTTTGTCTACTGGAAACAGCATTAGATTTTTTCATATTAAAAACGTACTTCATATTATGTTGTTTCAGAATTCAGAAAGGAGGGATCTTGTTTCTTTAAAACAAAAGTCTTAAAATCAAGCATGCCGAGGGGGTCCTGGACGTGGGATGAGGTCGTCCTCCAGGGTCAGTAGGTGGCTGGGATGCACCCATCCTTCCATGGGCAGGAGGATTTCCTGCTGTTTTTTTCAGGAGTGACCTAGAAGGAGGTTAATGATTCCAAAGAAGGACTTTTCCCTCAGGGAAAATTTAATCTTGTGACCTTTTTCTCTATCTGTCCATTTCTCTTAAGTCATAGATGCTCTTCATTTAACTTATATCAAGCTGTTTTATTTTCTCCAAAAATATGGTTGAAGGGACTGCTTTGCTTTCGTTTAACCCTTGAACTGGGTGCATTTCAAAATGAAATTGCAGAGCAGAGTAAGGCTTATGGATCTCCTTCCAAATCTCTGTATTTCGCTCACTCTCAGAAAAGATCAACAGTCCTAAACACCACCACAGGAAAGTCCAAAATCAGATGCTATTTGTGTTACACTTAGAATTGTCTTTCCTAGCAGTTGCGTACATGTGCACGTACAGACACACACACACACATACACACAACACAAATCCACAATAAAGCATTGCTTGACAAAATTAATATACACTTTAAAAATGTAGATTGGGATTTTTCTGTTCTTTGTCTTTTCTTTCTTTTATTTTGGGAGTGAGAGTTAATTTACTGGTGTGCTCCTTGTGCTAAGATCATCGACAAGGAAATTTTTATTAAGAAATGTGTAAATGAAAAAGATCTCTTCAGAGAGGATTTAAGATTATGAGAAAATATCGCCTTTATCTAGCCAAACAGTTTCACATTTTTTCTACCTGAACTATGCAGACATGAGTGGATCAAATTCAGTGTCAGAATATAGTAAAATAAAACTATAATTATTTTATCATTCTCATGGGTTCAGATTCCCTGTGCAATGAGTTCTTGAGGGTAAAGTGAAAACAGAAACTGCCTTGTGCTCAAAGTTGTCAGTTTCTTAAAAACAACTTTTTATTCTGCAACAGATCCAGGACATTTTCAGCCTGATCATATTACTTAGTTTTACTGCCAATGTAAAGCAAAGAGAATACTTCTTAATTTTTAGCATTATAGTGCTCCATTTGGAAACACAGTAAAGCCAGAATATTGTGATTCTTGCTAATGTATAACATAGCCTATGCATAGATTCCCTCATATTTACTATGCTGTGTTGCCCAGAGAATTCTATTTTTTCTTCCCTCTTCAGAGTAAAAGCCACTCAGAGGCTGATGAAGGTAGTACAAACTACCAAGAAAGCAATAGTTGGTGAACTAGTTCATTTCTGCAGGCTCCATCTGTCAATAAGCATGGGCTGAGATTGTATTGTGTTGTTATCACTCTGCTTGAAAGATAGCTTTGACTGATTTTGGCCTTTGGTTTATCAAGAAATTTTGAAAACCGTTATCATTCAGGGGACAAAGCCATTGGCATGTAAATTTTTCTAGTATTGACCATGAGTGTAAGAAAACAAAAACAAAATATAAAAACAATAGCGTATAAAGAATATAATTTTAGAAAGTGATTTTATGTACACAATTAAAATTGTAAACCACTTGATTCTTCAATTACTTGACAATAATCACACTTTTCTCATACCTATTGGTGAAATCAGGGCTATTGATGAAATCAGATAATATGGAAACATTACATGCCAGGCTCTGTGCCAAGAGGTTTACATGTAAGGAAACTGAAGCCCCAAGGTGTGTCCAGTGCCTACAGTGTCAGTCAGCCTTCCATTACTGTGACAAAATACCTGAGAAAATGAGCTGAAAAGGGGAAAAGATTTATTTGGGCTTATAGTTCCAGAGATTTCCATCTGTAATTGCTTAGCCCTGTTTCCTATGGGCCTGTAGCAAAGCAGAACACCATGGTGGGGAGCACATTGCAGAGGAAGCCTGGCAACCTCATGGCAGCTGGAAAGCAGAAAAGGGGCTCATGTCCCACTAGACCCTTCAGTGTGCTAACTTCCTCACATTATGCCCCACTTCTTTACATTGCACAACCTCCCCATATCCCCATATTCTGGGGCTTTAACATATGGGCCTTTAGGGGACACTGATCCAAATTGTAGCAGGTATGATGACATTAAGTGATAAGGCTGAGATTGTCTAACTTCCTTCCATCAAGGTCCAATATCTGATATCCCTCATCTCGCCAAGCCACTGTCTCTCTTTAACACTCACTCTGACTTTGTTAGAGTCTAGCTTAGTTGATAACATTCCCATTACCTGTTTTACCCAAGCAGGGCTCTGGGAGTCCCCCTTCTTACATCTCCACCCAACCAACCACCAAGAGGTAGCTTGAATGCCTGAATATCCCAGCCCTGATGATCTACAACTCCATGTCCCCACTCTCAAGCCCTCAAATGAGTTGCAACCCTCATTTTAGAGCCTGGTTTGTTAGACTCATCCCCTAAATAGTCTTTGCCTTTCTCTGTCCCTTCCCAACACCCTACCATGGGATCTTTCTGAAGCATAAATAGGATCCTATTTTTATTCTTCTGCTGAAGCCCTCAGGGGATGCTCCTTGGCTCCTGTCACACCTCTTAGTCCAGTCTTACCATCTACCAGGCCACCATTTATCCTTCTCACCCCATGGTTCTAGACTACTTGTAATGTTATGCTCATTCATATTTTCATCTTTTGTATATTGCGGCCGTCCTATTTCAAATGCCACAATTTCCATGTTATGGGGAGAGCAAATGATTGGCCATTCTTTGAACTCAGATTGTGGAGAAACAAATCCCTGCTTCCTTTTGGTTCCTTACCTCTGAAGGGTGTTGATCAGCCTGTGTTCTGTGCTACCTAGAGGCTTAGAAAATATATATCTGTGCACTCATCATACTGTAGTGAAACTACTTATTTACGTGTCAGCCTTTCCCCAATAAACTAGGAACTGCTTGAAGCAAAAGATTTTTATTTTGTAATTTTACACTGTGTCTGGCATATAATAAAGTGCTGAATTTGAAGTGAGTAATTATTAGGGCTGAATGTTGTAGGGGAGTCAAGGAGGGAGAAGGTGGAGAAAACTGATGATTCTAGAAGAACAGGAGTCATTGGAAACCTCCCAAAGGGCAAAGATCAGGAAATGTGGTCATGGGTGTGAAGCAGGGACGGGTCAGAAGGATTCCAGGACAGGGGTGTAGGGTCATGCGAGAGGAATTTTGAAATCCTAAATTATTTTAAAAGGTGAATAATTCTTTTTGTTTATCATTGTCCACTGGAATTCATTTTTGAAAGATATACATTTTAGTCTGTATTCTAGGAGTGTAAGTTTAAGAAGCATTCTTGTAAAAATTGATAATTTCTTTAAAATGTTTTCTTGGTTAATAGCAGTGCAGATTTATTTTAAAGTGTACCCCTAATAATAGTGTTCCAACCTGTTCCATAAACCAAATTCCCTCTTCTCTTCTCTTCTCTTCTCTTCTCTTCTCTTCTCTTCTCTTCCCTTCCCTTCCCTTCCCTTCCTTTCTCCTCCTCTTCCCCCCTGGTCCCCTCCCTTCCTCTCCTCCCTTCCGCTCTCCTCTCCTCTCCCTCCCCTCTTCTCCTTTCCTCTCCTTTCCTCTTCCATTTCTCATATATATTATATATAATTTCACATTACATGTATAATTTTTTACATGCTCCTCCATACCTTTATACAATATTTCCATATGACTAGGTTACTATTAGGACCTTTCTAGGCTGAGGAATGCAAACAATTTTAACCCTTTACAGAAGCATTTTTCTGGAGGATCCTTTTGAAATAAGGGAATTCATAACAGGAAGAGGGAAATTTGAAGATTTAGTGAAGGATGTGGGTCACGAGTCCATTGCTCATACCCCAGGCTTATAGATAACTAAGCTTCCCCTGTGACAGGGGATTCTGCTCCTCTGGAATAAGCTGAAACTCCGAGGCTTCCCCACGAGGGATCCTCCACCTTTAATTCACACTAATGCACTGTTTCGGCTAAAATTGCCCTATAGAGCCCCCTCCATCATTATTATTTTATTTTTCTTCCCCTGACCCGTCCCTGCTCTGTTAGGTTTTTATTAAAGTGGAACAATCGGAATTATAGCAATGTTTCAGGAGAAGGTGAGCAGTGCAGGATTTGATAGTATTTTCGAGTATTTTGTTGACTCCTTGACTGCAGCCTCCAAACATTTGTGTCCATGGAAGTGCTGTCACACACCTTTCTGGCCATGTGTTGCGGCCAGCTCATTACAGCTCTGGAGCCAACTCCACTCACTGCTTCCCAATTCAGCATTCTGTAACATCAACGTGGCAGGTTGACATGGGTCATGTCAGGAGTATTTACACTACAGAAAAGGGCACTCGCTACAGATCAAAGCTTCTTCCTCTGCCCAAAGAGGTGATATATCAGTGCGCCGCATACTGTATATAGCTTTGCTTATGTTAATTGGTTCCTAGAGCCAATAATTTTGTATGTAAAATGAATTTTTGGACCTTTGTTCTACAATAAATGCATTGTCTTGCAATTCTGACATCGAAATCTACATGCTGTTTATTAAGTCAACTTTTTTGTGGTGCTGGGAAATGAACCCAGAGACTTCACACTGGGCTACATCCCAACCCTTTTTACATTTTTTGAGAGAGGTTCTCACTAAGTCACTAGGTTGCTCAGGATGGTCTTGAGCTTGCTACCTTCCTGCTTCAGCCTCAAAGAATGCTGTGATTATAGGCAGGTACTATCACACTCAACTGGGGTCAAGTTTTGCAGTCTCTGGAATCTTCAGTTTGTTCCAATTCAAGCAGGAGGACTCATAGTTATCTATAAGCCTAGATATATCACCACGTACTTACTTATCTACATCATTCATAAAATTCCCAAATTTGCCTCTTCCCATTATGAAGTCCCTGATCTCAGTTGGACTCTCCAGAAAAATGCTTGTCTATTCCTCCTGGCACAGTCAGTCCTATCTGTGGGGAGCAGAACATTCAACCAACTGAGGACTGAAAATCCTTGGAAAAAAATGTTGCGTCTGTACTCAGCATGTTCAGACTTTTTATTCTCGTCTAAACAATACATAGCATTTACACTGTATTAGGTAGTATATGTAATCTAGAATTGACTTAAGGTATACAGGAGGATGTGTGTAAATTATATGTAACTATTACACTACTTTGCATAAGGACTTGAGCATTCAGATTTTGGTATCTTGGCAGAGGTGCTGAAACCAGTCTCTGGAAATACTAAGAAATGAAGTGATTTAATCTCTCTCTCTCTTTTTTTTTTTGTTTAAATGTTTGCAGCACATTATGTTTCCATTTCTAGTGGTGAGTTGGTACATGTACATTAGACACCCCAATTCCTTCTTTCATCCCCATTTTCTCCTCTCCCTCCCCCTTCCCCCATCTTGATCCCCTTCCCATTTGAGAAGGATCTATCACAAAGAAAGCACAGGAGAGTTTTCAACAAGGAATGATGTGACCTGACTTTTATTTTTTAAAATTCTGCTCCGGGTACATGAAGTAGATCTTATAAAGATGGAATTCCAGCTCTGGGGGGAGAGAAAGGGATAAACATACCTCTAGAGAGACAAAGTGATGAATATGAGAATGTTATCAGGATAAAGGAAGCCACACATACACTTTAAGTTGTGTCTTCATCGGTGCCATATTTACATGCTAGCCCCAAATCATTTTTAAAGTTACAGCTCTGTGTGGACCCTACTGGAAGATGGACGCAGCTTCCGAAAAGATCAGCAGGGCTAAAATCAAGGATTCCGGAGCTAAGGGACCCTGTCTCAGGTGCCTCTCTGCCTCTGGGCAGCAAAAAGGAACTCATAGAGCCAGCATGTGGATGAAAGACAAGATCTGGGAGCTTGGCAGGGGACTGGGAAAATTATAAACACTGATGCGGCAAAAATACCATAATCCAGAATATTGTTTACCCCTGGGAGTCAAATCCTGTCATTTGTGGCAATGTGGATGAACCCGGAGGACATGATGTTAAGCCAGGCACAGAAAGACAAATGCCACAAATTCAGACTCAGATAAGGAAGTTAAAAAATGTTGATTCTATAAGAGAGTACAGTAGCGGTTACCAAAGCCTAGGAGGGCCAGCAGGTGAAGGGACAGAGAGAAGCTGGGCAATACATATCAAAACGCAGTGAGGAAGAAGGAAAGCATTTTAGGGTTCTATGGCACAGTATGGCGTATATCATTTATAATAGTTCATTATATATTTCAAAATAGCTGGAAGAATTTTCAATGTTTTCAACAAAAAATGATATTTAAGATGATGAAAATACTAATTATCCTGATTTGATCATTACACATTGTATACATGTTTAGGCATAACACATAGCCCCCCCCCAAATATGTACAATTATAACGAGTCCATTAAAAACAAAAATTTAAAAATCCAAGGGCAGATCATAAGCCGTGAAAAAAAGAGAAGAATTTAGGTAATAGATGTGGAATGAGCTACCACTAGAGAAATGAATCCCTGAACAAGGAAAGGCAAGAAAGGGCAATTTGGAGTGTGTATTAGTTCCCCAGGTTTGCAGGGGTTCCAGAGACAAACATGTGGACAAACTAGCAAAAGAAAAACGCACCCCATATTACATTTCTGATCTGAGGAGACCAAAGGATTCCTCAGCCCTATGGGAACAGTGCCGGTGGAGCTTGTTGGAACTATGCTGTTCAGTCTTTTACAAAACCTTCGGGAGGCTCCATCTATTAACTACACTTGTGACTTGTAGCAAGTGCCTTATTACCCAAGACCCAGCTTCTGCTCCGGTAAATAAGAGGACGGGGTTAGTTCTTGTGCCTCGAGTTTTTCTTGGTTCTAAACCAAACACAAATGGTTCAAGATAGGTGGTTTATTCAAATTCCAGAAAAGTGTGTGTGTGTATGTGTGTGCACACGCACGCGTGTGTGTAGTTTAGAAAAGGACTGCTTTGAAAAGGTTTCTTTTGCAAAGTTGCTTTTTCAAGAACTACATAAAAAGTAAGAGAAGAAAAAAAGAGCTGTGCCTGAACTTGGTAGTAATGATTTAACTCAGACAAGGACAATAGACACTTACTTGGAGACAGTAACTGGTGCTACCCTGTGACTAAGGAGATACTGCTCCATTATGGCTACTGAGAAGCATAACAAATGTGAGAAAGAGAAGAATGAAATACTGTAAGGCATTTGCCAGGGAACGTCACACACGAAGCCACTCTCCCCTCATCTGTGTCTGGTTGTCCCCGAAGACCCAGTCTGAATGTGACCTCTGCTGGGAAGCCCACTTCAATCTTCTTCAGCAAACCCAATCTCTCTATTTGTTGGGCTCTCAAGTGTTCTGATTATCCTCTTAGGAAGGTGCTTATCACACTCAGTTGGAGTTTTTGTAGGTTTCCTTCTTAGCTGGATCCTGAGCTCCTGAGGGGGCAATTTTGATTTACTTTTGTTGCCCCCCCCACACACCTTTACCTCTTAGGCAGTTGCAGTCACAGAATAACTATACATTAAATGTGAGTCGAATTAATGATACATAGTTAGAAGTTATAGTTGATATGAAGAAAATAGGTAGAAAAAGAGCCTTAGAGAGTCCTGCAATTAAGACAGAAGTGTGTATGTGAAACCCTGGATTCCTTTTCAATCCCCCACACTACAAAAAAAAAGAAAGGGGGGAAGGAAGGAAGGAAGGAAAGAGGGAAGGAAGGAAGGAGGGAAGGAAGGAAGGAGGGAAGGAAGGAGGGAGGGAGGGAAGGAAGGAAGGAAGGAAGGAAGGAAGGAAGGAAGGAAGGAAGGAAGGAAGGAAGGAAGGAAGGAAGGAGGGAAGGAAGGAAGGAAGGAGGGAAGGAAGGAAGGAGGGAAGGAAGGAAAAGGGAAAGGAAAGGGAAAGAAAAGGAGGAGGTACCCCTAAGCAAATAGGAGACTCAATTAGAGAAGTCTCAGAGGAAAATTTTCAAAGTGATTGTGCAGAAAGAATCAACAAAAAGAGAATGAGAAGCAGGAAAAATATAGACAACCAGCAACTGGAAAGACAAAGACATCAGAAAGACACACAAAGATGGTGGTAGCAGGAGGGCTCAGGATGATCCAGGAAAACAAGCAAAGGGAGTCTTTGGAATGGGAGCCCCAGATTGGAGAAATCTAAGGAACGAGTCAGAGATAAGCCCACAAAAATTTCAAGTCGTAATACAGATTTATTATCTGTATTAATAAATTAGAAAAAAACCCCACAGATTTATAAGATTAGGCTTAGTGGGTGAGGTTTTTTTTTTTGAGGCTGAAAATAAATAATTAGAGAATATAAGTAAGAGTGGAGATTAGTATTCATAATAACTAGCTCCACAAGGGAAAAACTTCCATTATGAAACCTTACAGGAGGAAAAGCTCAAATTATTATTGGAAAACACAGCTGGGAGAAAGGGAAACAAAAACCCCACCCTCAACTTTACACTGGGTACCAGGTCTGGTACTGGGTACTTTGCAGCTTTATTTCTTCAGACTAAAAATATTCATTATGCCTTTTCATACCAGGGGAAAGGAATCATCTAGATGTAAACATATTCTTTACTTGTTTACATACATATCTGCCTGGGAAAAAAATGACAAATGCAGCAGGAAGGGCTCAGTAAACAACATTTTCACATGGACCATTATTTTAGAGAATTTGTGCTAAGGTGCTGGGGGTGTAGCTCAGTGGTAAAGCGCTTGCTTAGCATGCATGAGATCTTGGCTTCAAATCCCTGCTAGGGGGCAGCTGGAGGGTGACTGGAAGGGGCCCAGGAGGGGCCTGGGGAGACTGGGGGAGAGAAGAGAGTGAATTTGCAAAAATAGTTTAAAAATACAAACAAAATTACCTGAAAAAGAATACTAAACTGTCTGAATGTTGAAGGAATTCATTTCTTGTGTGACGGTGTGACCACGGTTATTTTTGTCCCCTACCCCACATCTGTTCCCTTTCCTTTCCGGGGCAATACACCTTGGTGATTTGGGAGGAGGATAGGAACTCACTTCCATCTCTCGAGAAGGTGGGTAAGTGCGCCTCTCCCCTGCACCCAGGCGTGGTGCCCAGCCATGTGGCTGTGGCTTCGCCTTCAGATGTCTGCTCAGAAGTTGAGGTCTTAGATCAGGCCCAGCAGCAGCATGGAAGCCAAAGCCTACCAGTGCAAGCGTGTGGCTTCCCGGCCAACATCCCTGGAGTGGGGCCTTGACTGAGTTTTGGCAGACTGTGCCTCCTGGCCTGGGTGTTCTCTGAGCATCCTTCTTGTGTCCTCCTCCGTTCCAGAAGCCCCCTGAAGCTTTCTCGATGTGTTGCTTTCCTGTGTGAGTTTGCCTAAACCAATTACTAGGAAACCCAATTATTACGCCAACTTACTGATGGTGGGGATTAATAAAGTTTTAGGGAAAGAAGAAGTCCTCATTAGGTCATTTATTCAATAAATATGTTATAAGTAAATATGATGGTTTGGGCATTATGCTAGATTCTGGTGAATAGAGTCTATTCCCTCATTAGAACCTGCTGCTACTACTTATACAGACAAGGGAGTCTGACATGGAAACCATATTTCTCACACTGTCTGTTGGCTCTCTACAGAAGTGTAACAAATTACCCCCAAACTAAAGGACATAAAATAAATATTTTTCATTTCACCATTTTTGTGGGTCAGAAATCTGGAAGCCCCTTAGCTGGGGCCTCTGGGTCTCTCGTAGGCTGTATCCAAGGGGTCAGGCAGCACCTGGGGCTCATCTGTGGACTTGGCCAGAGAAGGAGGACTCCCAAAGCTCACTTGCATGCTTGTGGGACACCCTCCTTCCTGGCTGTGAGGACATCTGGAGAGGGTGGTTGACAACATGATTGGTGGCTTCTCTCGGAATGAGCAATGAGGAAAACCAGAGAGGGAGGCAGATAGAAGGGGAGAGTGGGGAGAAAAGGGGTGGGAGAAGGAGGGGATGGGAAGAGAGTTCAACAGTGATCAAGTGAGATGAATTTTGAACTTCTATGACCTAACCTTAGAAGTGGCATCCCACCGCGTTCACTATTTTCTCTTTGTTGGAAGCAGTGCGCTAGGCACAGCCCTCACTCAGGAATTGGAAGACACGCAGCATGAGTACTAAAGGCGGGCATTGCGGGGAGCCATCTTGAAAGTGTTCTGCCACTAAGTACACCTTCCCGTGGGTGCTTTAGCCACACGAGGGAGAGCTAGGTGAGAGGAGAAGGCAAGAAGAAAAAGGGACTGGGGTGGAGAATCAAGGGAGGCTTTCAGGGAAAAGTCAGTCTTCATTGGAGTCCATGCAAAAAGGATTATTGAAATGTTTCTTGAAGATTAAACACAGAAGAGGAGCGCAAACTGTGACCCTCTCAGGCCAACAGGACACATCCTGCAGAAGCTTCACATTGTCAGCAGTGTGCACTAATACCCACACAACATTCAGCACATCACGAATAGGAGAAAGATTAAAGGTACATAACACACTCCCTAGAAGGGGATACACAGGAAGCTGCGGTCCACACAATGGGGCAGTCTTAGGTGTGAACCCCAAAAGCACCCAGTTTAACATCCACACGGGTGAGATGGAGATTAGAAATGTGATTGGGGAAACTGGCCAACCTAAAGGCAGGAAGTCACTGAAGACGATAGGCAAGGTTGGTGGCCCAGGCACACAAATCCGTTTGGAAAATTGGCAGCGAGCTGAAGTCAGTTCATTCATCTAGTCCTCAAGAGGAAGGAAGTCATCTCCGAGAACCTGGGTCCTAGGCCGTCTGTGTACCAAGGAGAAGGTAGATTGCGACCTTCAGTTAAAATGGACTTTTGAAGACAACCAGGGTATGGGGTCAATAGAAAATAAATGCAGAAGTGTGGAAGAAGAAAAAAACTGAAAAAATTAGGAAAGATTCCCCTTCAAAATCCTAAAGGTATGTTTGGGAGAAAGAATCTTGTAAGACAAAATTAAGAAAGACGAAAGGAAGGCAAGGAGAAAATAAAAACTTGGGACATACAGGGAGAGGGGTCCCTGTGGGGCGGGTTCTGCTTCATCAAACGTTTCTAATTCCATTTTTTATACATAAGTTATAACTGGCAACCTCTGTTGAGACTGTTTTTTTATTGCCTTATGGAAAAGCAAGGCCAATATGATTAAAAGGCAATGTATTCACCTCCCAGGGAAGGGGAGCTGGGAACGACGAACCCAAGGCTTTTCTTCAGAGTGACATTTTTACGTTATGATTTTAATAAAAAATAAAAAAAAGGAGGAAAAAAGTGGGGAAAACATTTATGTTTCATCTTCCTCACTTTGAATGATAGTGAGAGGTCAGAACCCTTTAAAAAGAATAGGAAGGGGCAGGATATGAAAACAGCAAAACCACAACACAAAGATGATCATATGGGGGATAAAGAGAGGGGATCTGAATATCCCAAACTGATAACACTACAGTGATACCTAAGAGAAATGATTCACATAATGTAAAGTTGCAGTCTTTTAGGGAAAATAATGCAATATAGCAACAGATATATTTTGCGTATATTTTCTAGCATTTACCTCAGCTTGATATTATCTGTCTAAATTAACAAATGGGGGTGTTGAACCCCACAGATCAAAGGAAACAAAATTTCGTGGTTTTTTTCTTTTTCTTAAGGAGGGGAAAGCTAGGAACAAAGGCCAAACAATACACACACACACACACACACACACACACACACACACTTGCATGCATGCACACATGCAGGCAAGCATGTACACACATGATTAAGAACTCTGATAGGAACTTTCTGGTTAGAATTTTTCCTTAAATAGTTAAATAAAAGACAGATAATAGGAAACAGATTAAGTCTTTTGCGAATGGGAAGGGAACCACGAAATGGAGGAAAGAGGGAGAAAGAAGAGGGGAAGGAGTTATGAAAAGAATTAAGGTGTGTTACGTACATGTACCAACTCCCCATGATTAACGTAACCACTATGTCCTGAGAATATGTACTGATAAAAATAAAAATTTGAAAGAAAAAAAAGAGAATATTGGCCCCATTTGTTACAAATCGAGTCTGTGGGAGTTCTGGTGTTGAAGGGCAAGTAGTGTTGGTGGCATGTGTCATATGGTATCAAAGGGAAGACTAAGAATGATCACCTCCCCATCTCGTTATCTGTATCCACTTCAATCACTGCTGCATTTTGAAAGTCTGCCTAAAGAAGGCTTTGGAAATTATTGCGTAGAAAGTTATGGCCAGGAACACCGCCTAAAACCACCTCAAAAGGTTTTCTGCGCTAAAATAGGAAACAGGGGTTTGAGAAACTTATACACAAATAAATCTATTTACTTTTGAATTTGGGAATTTTGTATTGAGGAAAATGAAGCTATCAAAATTGAAAATAGTAAAATTGGCATTGTAGGCAGAGAAAAATGGATGCCTGCACATATGGAAAGCATAGTGGATACAGTGTTGCCTCATCAGAATTCTCTATTAATTGGTATCTCTGCATGTCTTGATTATAGTGGTAATGAATGTTCATAAATATTCAAAAGTACCAAAAGTACCAAAAATTTATGAAGTATCTTCTAAATCATCAAAGAAGAGTAGGTGCTGTTCAGGAAAACTTAGGGATAAGGGTATTTAATGTGTTCTAATTCTTTGAAAATTGTTAATCCATATAATAGACAACATCCATTTCTAAACTGCAGGACAGCAAATGGTTTAGTCTACTTAGTTCTTAACTATTTCCAAATATGTATGAGAAAAATCTCTATACTAAAATCCTGTTATTCATTGTGTATAATCTCTCTTTCTCACTGTAACACAAAAAGTCCATGTTTCCCCTCTTCTGAAACTCCAGCTTTATAAAATCTTTTCTATTTTTTCTAGTAGTTTAAAGAAAAAAAAACTTGAAAATTATTTCAACTCAGATAAGATTATAGTTATTTCAAAATAAGATATTATATATGTTTAATGAAGAGGAATTTAATCCTCTACTTTTTCTGCCACAACTCTGTCACAGCAAAAGAGGTAGTATCTAAATAACTTTTAAAATTAACTTCCAAAACAGCTAATGATTACAGATGGTTGCATTCACCCTTTGCTACATATAGCTTTTAAATGTAATGTTATCCTTTTTATTAATTGTAGTTACCTTTATTGTAATATAGCTTCTTTTAATTAAATATCTCCATATTTTAATGACTGATATATTAGTTTTTGAGCCTCATATTAACCAGATATTCTGGCATTTTAATAATTATGTCAGATGACACCAATCAATGCAATTCATTTGTGCTCACTGCTACAAAAACGTATGTATAAATTTGGGGGATATAAACCAGTGTACATGTTCTATTTTAAATACATGCAATTAATTCACTTATGTATATCTTAAATTGTAAAAACATTCATCCATAGAGATTATTATCTAGATGTACATCATATTTAGATTATGAACATTCTGCTTATAATAAATTTGTAAAAATGGTGGAAACATAATTTACCTTTTTTGGAAATACAGTTATTCTCTCTTTATTCCCTATAAATTTTATATTTCTGATTATAGTAATTATTCGCAGTTCACGCCAATAAATTCCACAAAAACATAATATCAGAATACTTAAAAAGATGGATTCAATTTCTATCAATTGCTTTATGCCTTTATAGTCTCTTTAGTGATACGTTCTTATTTTTTGTTAGAACATTTACTTATATCTTTAATTCTGTAGAATTCTCAAATGAATACAATCTAATTTCTCTCATATACTGCAATCTATTTTCTTGATCTGATACTTCACCATTTAAACTTTCAAAATAGTGTCTGTTACCTGAAATAGCATCCTACCATAACATCCTTCTTTTCATAACTTCTAAAGTAAAGAAAACTATGTTCCCCGCTTTCAGTGAACTAACAGAGACTTTAGGGTAGTTATGAAAGCTGCAGAAAAAAACACAGTAGTGACAAACCTCTATCTTTACATGATTTTATCATGTAATTAAATTTTTTAAATTTCACTACATTACTTTAGTGTAGTATAACATAAATGAATAAACCTATACCATTCATTATTAAAACATTACTTTTCTTTGATACAGTCCATCACAAAACAGGAAAGTACTTATGCATATAGATCAGGAAATTTTAAAAAATATCTAATGACTCAAATTTTATGGAAGGAAAAATTCCCGAGTAAGACAGTAAAAAAATCAAAAGTTGTATTTATTATCATAATGGCAAAATAAATTTGTCAAATTTAGGTATTTAATACATACGTTCCATGTGAAGATCTTTTGCAATCAAATATAACTACACATTTGACAGATTAGGAAAATACTCAGGGCGTGGTTAAGAGTATGGGGGATGGATATCAAGTATCTTAGCGAAGATTAGGTGTACAAGCAGTGTAATCCTCTGTAAGTAAGGGAACTGGGAATCTGCACTCTAAAAAAACTGCCTTTCCATGTGTCACTGATATTTTGCACAAATGTTAATTAAAAGCCCTTTAGATGTTCTAATGTTACTATGTTAATATGAGTGTGTATGTACAAATAATAGACACATATTTTCTATTTTATACATACATACACATTATACTTGGGATGGCTGTTAACAAAATTGTCCTCTCATATGACTTTAAATGCTGTAAGTGATATAGACACATTATTCAGACAGATATTACACAAGATCTGAACTAAACTGCAACTAAAAAAATTCTACAGTGAGTCTTTAAAATAATCTGTGAATGTTATTTACAACACTGGTATAGATAAGTAGACATGTGTTGAGGATATTTATATAATATTATGAGTATTGAGGTTTTTGTAATTGGTTTAAATGCCAGATTGCAACTTTGACATCATTACTTACAATTTATCAAAGAGATTTATGCTTTGCAACTGACATTTTAAATTGAAGATTTACTTAAACTGGTATTTAATGTGTTTTCTGTAATTAACTCCTTTGAGGTCAGATTTCATGGGCACAGAATTCCTTTAACATTAATCCAACATTTAGCAATATCTTTATTGTTGGAATTAGCAGATAAAAAAAGTTAATCTTTTTCAAGTATGATTCTCAGTTCCTGGTATTGTTTGTTTAACCAATGCAAGATTTTCCTATAAGTGCAAAATATCTTAAATGTGGATGCTACAGAGTTAATGTAAGAAAAAAGCTGTAAATTAACTCAATCTTCAGTTTAATAAGAAATAAGAAATGAAAAGTTAATTATGCAGATACGTAAGTTCTTGATAGAAAGACTGAGTGTAATGGGGTGTCTGTCTTATTTTAAACTTTACACTATTATTCAGGTAATCTTTACAAAAAATCTGTAAAACTTCCATGTTTATATGTTTTTTTCTGTTTATTCATGAAACGTTACATAGTTTGCTCAGTGGATAATGTAATTTGTTCAATGACAGTGTTCAATAAACTGCTGAATGGATGACATTTTGATTGTAGGTGAATTTCTACTTTTAAGAATGAGAAGAATATATTTAAAAGTTGAAAAACATAAATAACATGTAATGGTTCACTATCCCAAAAATTAATTTGTTAAGCAAGCAAAAATGTTTATTAATTAGGCATGTTTACCTGTTTGCAGTTGCTAATTACATTTTCTTGTGTTGTCAAAAGAAAGACTCGGTTTTCCTTCTTTAGTATCTTCATCAGATGCATTTGGATAGTTTATGTTTTCAATGTCTGTTTGTATACGAAGCATGGGAAATAATTGAGCCTACCCAGAAGTGCTTAGTGAGGACCAAGTGCTTATCAATTCCATGTAACTGATTAATTCGCATGGAATATCATGGCAAAGGATGCTGAAATCGGTGCGAGTTCTGTCTGCCAGGTCTGGTAACACCTGCCCCTCCAAAGAGTAGACTGTATGGTGTGTGTCTTTCTATAGAGGGGTTGACCCTTTACGCCCCCATTAAAACACTTTGCAGTGCTGTTCTAAACTGGAACCCCAGGCTCTGGGCAGGGCGTCATTCCAGGGGCTAGGAGTTTTATTCATCTCTTACTAGGGGAAGGCAAGAGAAATACTAACATTGGGAAGTGAAAGAACAATTGAGACTGAAGCAGACAAAGCGAAATACTTCAAGAACAGAACCTATCAACCCATACAGAAAACAACTCTGACAAATTACGCTGTGCTTGAGTATCATGTTAACAGTTTTTCACATTCCAGTAAAAGCAGGTTTAACTGCCATCAGTATTTTCGATAGACCACTCATAACTTGAGACCACACGTACCTGGCACCAACCATAGTATCCTGCACTCACACATATGGCTACCACATGAAAGGAAAGCACTGTAAAAACTGGGGATTTGTACATTTTTTTCTATCCCAATGATTTGTGTGAAACTGAATGCTTACAAAGTTATGTATAAAGTCTAGAATCCTGAATGTTCCAACATAGATTCTGCGACTAAAGTTGTATGCTTTATTAGTTCACAGTCTCAAAGTTCTATTTGACAGTAACTACGATTTCACTTTGGAAATTCCTGTAGGTGAATGAAAACTCAATTATAATGAATAAATTAAAAAAACCCATACTGTGTCTGCAGTTATCCACCTTAGGGTCAAAGCAATTGCAAGGTTAAATTAGAAAAAATACAACTTCCTCAAAGCCTTGACGTGGCTGGATGATCTCTTAGTAACTGTATTTT
>PVJO010000369.1:25000-180000 GCA_004026905.1 Hystrix cristata
AAAGTGGGCCAGAAGAGACAACACCGCCCCCCCCAAAAAAAAACCTGAAAAAAAAATGAAAGACACGAAATCGTCTTGATCTGGAAGGGGGACGAAAAAAGCCATCCCCCGTCTGAAATCTCCGTCTGGGCTGGAGGGAAAAGTTTCTGTTGTGTGTCTTCGCAAAGAATAAACATGCAAAACCGTGCGGTGCTTTATTTTTCCTTTCTTTGGAGGAAGAAAAAAAAGTCATCTCGGAGAGGGGGAAACGCGGCCCAGGGTCTCGGCCGCGCCAGGCGAGGACACTAGGGCCGCGCTCCTCCCCGCCGCGCCCCGCGCCCCGCGTGCTCGGGTTCTGCTCCGCGCGCCGGGCTGTAAACAAACCCGGGCCGGGCCGCGAGCGGCGGGCCCCGGGCTCGGGTCCCCAGGACCCCCGGGCCGTTCCCGGAAAGTTGGCCGCCCTCGCCCCACTCCTCCGCGCCGTCCCTGCCAGCACTTTGGTTTTGGTGGAGCGGTCCTGCTCCCTTCGTCCCCGGTGGAGAGGGAAGTTTGCGGGCTGTGCGTGTAGGGTTGCGGGGTGCACTCGGTGGCGGTGGGGGGCGGGGGGCGCTGAAGTTATTGATCCCTGTGGCTGTGCTGGAATGTGGCGCGGAGTCACGTGGCGGCCTCCTCCTCCTCCTCCTCCTCCTCCACCTTCCCGAGCCTCCTCCCGGGGAAATCGGGGGCGGGCGGCGGCGGGGAGCCCTGAGGTCCGGCGCGCCGAGGCCCGGAGCGGGGAGGGCGAGCGGCGGCGGCGCGCGAGGGTCGGAGGAGGTGCGGGCCGGCGGAGCGGGGAACGGGGCGAGGCCAAGGGGGCGACAACTGGAGGCGCCCGAGGTCCCCGCGAGCCCGGAGGCGGAGGACAAAGGGCGGCTTCTGCGGCCGGCGGGGCCGCGGGGTCCCGCCGAGGTCCGCCTGGCCCGGCCCCGCCCTCTGGTCCCCGGCGGCGCAGCATCCTTTTCCTCCTCGGCGGCCGGTCCGGCTCCCAGGGGCCGGTTCCTGCTCCGGGGCTCGCGCCTCGGCCGCTGCCGGGGACCAGGGACGGGGGTGGCCGGAGCCCGGCGCCCCACGCCCCTGGCCGACGTGTATCTACGAAGTCGATTAACGGAGCCCTCCGCGCACACACAAAGCCCTTTCTTCTCCTGGGAAGGGACGGTGGGGGAGGGCCTCGCAGGCTGGAAAGCTCGCTTTCTTCCTGAAGCGCAGGAGAAGTTTGAGTTTGAAAACGAGGGGAATCGTTGACAAGTGTCTTGACACAGCGTTGAGGCTGATTTACATTCACGTGGGCCGCACATTTTTCTGGGCAAACCTAGACCCAGGGCCGGAGGGATACAAATGATGGTGGTGACCAGCTGAAGCCAGGGGCATGCGCGGGTGTCAGGCAGGGTGACTGGGGACCACGCTCGCTCGTGGATCTTGCCCGGAGTCTCAGCTTCCTTAGAAGTAACGTGGAGCGAAGTTCCAGCGCCGATCACTTCCTAGTCACTTGGAAACAAGAACTTTCGGAGTTGAATAGGGTAGCTCTTAGTGTCAGCCCTGTTTAGAGGGCTCCAGGCTTCCGAAGAAACCTCGTGCCGGAATTGGGGAAGCTTTTTATTAAAAACAAAAAGTTTATCAAAGTTTACACAATTTTGGTAGTTTGGCTTCTTCGCAGCTTCCGAGCGCTGGGCTCACCTGCCTTTGGACTGAATTAATAGGGAAAGTTCTGTTGGTGGCGAAAGTGTGTGTTCCCCGGGTTCCTTCAGAAGAATTTCTCGCGCACATACGATGGTTATTTTATGGGCATCTAAGTGAAGCCGTTGGTTGGCGGTATCTGCTGAGCAGTCTTGAATAAATCGCACTGCAGATTACCTGGGACCCAGACCTGTGCGATTCTTAGGTTCATAAGCAAAAAAATGGCAAGTGAAAAGGAATAGAGGGCGTTTTCTTCTTTTGTTTTATTGTCAGGTTACAAAATTATCCAAATATCTCCTGCACGGGGACACAGCATCTCCAATTCAACTGCCAAGCTCTAAATAAAACTTTTACATTAAAAACAAAGATTTAGTTTCTATTATCTGTGTGGGTGTGGACCACACTAGGTTCTCCCCATCGGCTGCTTGGAGGGCTCCTAGAAGAGGGACTAGCCTCAGGTGGGAGAGCCCATTGACAGAATAAAAATAGTACAGTCCTCACTGAAGAGCTGGTTTGTTTTTCTTCAGGGTACACATGTGCCAGGAAAAAGACATATTTAGATGAGCCATGTCAGACGAGTAATGGTGACGTTAGTGGATGGATTGAAGAGGTAGACTGGCCTTCTGGATGTCTCCTGTTAGATACCTAGCCCTTTCTTCAATCTCTCGGAAAGATCTCTATTTTTTGTCGAAGTACGTTTTGGGGGTGTTCTCAGTATGTGGACTCTGTCCATTATATTGTTCAGAAGGTCACGCTTGGATCCTGGAAAAGCTAGGGAGGAGTTAGAATGACAAATATGCTGGCATCTGTACTAAGAAGCAGTGAGCAGACACAGGCAGAACTGAGTATGAAGAACTGATTAGTAGTTTTGCAATTAAGAGATAGAAATTCGGATTTTACTGGATGAATGGCAGTACGAAAAAAACCCAAAAAACCATGTGGATTACTTTATAACCAGCTCGAAGGAGGCATTGGAAACCATGAAAATGCAGTGGACCCTTCTAAGTAAAACACAAAGTTCTACATTCAGCCCCCAACTTTCTCTTACATACAATTTCTTTGACAAACAAGGTTTTACACAATATTTCTGCTACACCTTGTGATATAATTTGAAACTTGTATCCCAGGAGATTAGTTTACATATGGCAGGTAAAAACGTGAAAACAATTAAGTTTGGAAATTTAATTTTTAACTAAATACTTAAAAATGCAGACTACCAGGAAATTTCTATTAGCAAATGAAATTATTTTGTGAATTCTCAACATTTAGCACTTTGAATGAATAATTTGTTCTGTAAAATCACAGAGTTTTTTGTTGGCAGCACACTTGAGTGGACTTGTCCCAGTAGCCCACCCAAGGAGTGTGGGTACCATGTTTCAGGTTGCAGGGACTGTGCCCTGGTTGGGCTTCCTACTTCCTCTAAAGTACATTAAAACTGTTAAATGCCGAAAAGATTCATCTTTCTATTTATGAAAGCTGCAAAATATATTTTGAAACATGAAACGAATGCTCTTACCCCTCCTGCCACCCTGAGCCCTAGCGTCAAAATCCCGTCAGAGTAAGTCGAGAAACTAATTCTGTCCTTTTGTTGGGAATCTTCAGAATGACCCCTCTGCTTAATGAAACAGTGAAGTAAAGGCAGTAGTTAGAGGCACAGACAGACAATTAAACGAGTCCCCTTCTGCCCCATTTGTGTTATTTGGATATTTGTCTCCATTCCTGGGAGTAGACAAAGGTATGTGTGTAGATTACCTGTCTGAACATAGTTCTGCTGTCAGCTTATTTTTAGAGGCAGCAAATCAGTTGCATCAAATTGGTCAATTGTGACCTATTTCTATTTTTCTTGCTGGCTCTTTATTCTATTTCTTGTGGTGCTTCTCTGATGGAAGCGTCCCAGCCATTTTACCTGATAACAAACAATTCTTTTTAAATCAATTCCAAAAAGCATTGTAAGAAGGAAAGAGTGATCCATTGCATAAAGGTGTGATATATTCAGTAAGAGCCAAGTTATAAAGCGGGGAGGCAGAAAGGGGAGCACTTAGTCATTTAAATAGCCAAGTTAAACACAAGACACAATCAGTATATGTGGCCCCTCAAGTGTTTATAAACCCATACCAGGAACCTCTAGAGAAAAACGGAGGTGGGAGGGGGCAGGAAGAAAAAGTGCCCCAAAGTGCCTTGTTTAACTTGGCTGGCACAGTAGCTAACCCTTTGTAACTTGGCACATTTTGAAGTTATCACACTTCTCATTGACCTTTTTCCCATTTACCAGCTTTTGTACTTATAAAAAATAGCTTTAAAAGGAGAAGTAAATTATTTAGAAACATAATGAAGTGGCAAAAAACTCAACTCAGAATTTAAAGAAGAAAGAAATGTAAATTATAGAATTTGAATGAAAAGTAGTGGATTTTGAGTTCCAAACCTTTTGAAAGTCAGAAAACCTATCTATTAGGCTGCATTCTGTAGTGGAAAAACTCTAGAAATTGTGAGTGTTTAAAAAGTCACCACAGGGAGGTTGCACTGGCCCGGAGATTTAATGGAAACATTACATTCTCCAGTTTTTATTTAAACACATGTATTCTTTCTTTTTTTTTTTTTTTGAGTCAAAACATATATTTGTCTGGATAGACAGGTGCAGTATAACCAAAGGGGGAAAAAGCATTTCTGTTACATTCCAATGTGTTTTGTTTCTTTAAATATTTAACCTCTCCACCAGAGATTCAGTTTTGGTTTTGGAAATGATGCTGTAGTAAGAAAAAAAAAAAAAAGCCCTGAGTTCTGTAATAAAACAGTTGTCTAAAGACAGTGTAAGATTTGGGTTTTAATTAAAAAATTTTTAAATGGCTTCGTCCTGAAAATTGTATTTAGTAGGTTAAACATGATTCCCTTTTTATAACTAGGTCTAACCCTAAGGTAAGTGTTAAAAAATTACACACACCACACACACACACACACATATGTAAGTACATCAATGTTCTTTTTCATATTGTGAAGGCAAAATACTGTACTAATTACGTGGCACACAAAAATGACTTTGGTTTTAGATTTGGATGCTAGGAGCCTGATTGCTGGAAACAGCGCAGCAGCTCAGAGTTTGACATTCATGCCCCCTCCTGACAGTTGTGGTCATACTTCTGCTCATCTATACACCAGTGACTGCTTCTTCCCTCCACCACCTCTAAAAGATACTGACTAGATGTTGAAGTCATTAAATTGATTATAGTCCAATCAGTAGACAATCCGAAATAAACAAAAACAGCAATTACAGTTGGCAAGGATCCCACGAGTGCTAGTCAAAGTTGCAGAACTGATGGTCCAGTGAGTCTCCTCCAAAACGCCCGTCTCCCTCTTTCCCCACTTCTGGCAACATCTTCTTAAAGGGAAGGCACACAAATTTGCAAGATTCCACTGGGCCTTAAAAACAAAAACATCTGTTTGATGCATGAGTGGATTGTTGGCTTTTATTCATCCAGCCAAAAAAGGGCAAAAAATAGGATATTGAACATAAAAGCATGCAAGCAAAAATGAAATTACAAAGGGATTTGAGATTAACAGCTTTTTAGGAAGCAAGCTGTTAATAATTTTTCTTTTTTGTTTTGCCAGAATATTCCCATGTCCCTTAAAATCCACTGTAGTTATTCTCATTGGCAGCAGTGACGTCTAACAGTGATGACAGAAATTTTCAACTTTTTGCTTCCAGTAATTATACTTAGTTCTTTTTACTTGCTTATTTAAATCAGTGTGGGTCTTACTGCGTATTTGTAGATTCCCTTTCATCTTACAAGAACATTTGTAACCTTCTCCTCTTATTTTTAAAGGAAGTCTGGTTAGGAGGGTTAGCTCTTCTGACAAATTCTAGTGAAATATTTGTTGACGTGAGTTGAAACACACTGTTAAGTATACTTGCTTGAGTTTTCATTTTGATGTAAGAACATGAATAAGGAGGAAAAGGTTTTGATAGTAGGAAAGAGCAAGTCCACACAGATCAATTAAGACTTTTATGAAAAGCCTGTTTTTCCTATTGTTGTGCTGTATTAATTCTTCTGACAGAATTCACATTGCTGGTTTAATGTCACTAATTCATTTGCCATAGAATAGATTCTTTATGACTAGTTTTAAATGGATACCATGTTTAGGGTTTTAGTTATTTTGAAGAGAGAAAATGATTTTAAGACTTACAATATTTGCATCGTATTTTAGCAGCCTTATGGTTTGTTAAAATGTAAATGTTGTCACTAATACGTTTAAGAATGCCGTGGAACTGAGAGAGACTCTGATACAAAGACAGTTATCCTAAATCAAACCTCTAGCTAGGATTTTTATCCTAAATCAAACTCTAGCTAAGGCAGGTGTATTTAATATTTTTTCTCCATTGATCCTCAGTGTACCATCAAAAGTCAAAGTTAGTTTTTTGGGGTGTATGTGGGGTACATGCAACTTTCTAATCCCATTTCATTTAAATTTGAAATATGTTCTTTTTTTAAATTTGGATATCACATAGAGGGCTGGCTAGGAATGTATATACCTTGTTTGTTGTAATGAAAGTGTTCTTGTCTGATTTAAAATGTTTTCTGCAACAGTGTTATTACAAAGCAATTAAAACTTAAACGTTAAAGTTAACATTAGTACATTTAAATAGCTCTGTTATAGTATTAATCAAATAGTGTAAGGAAAGCTTTTAAATGGTTTAAATAATTATGCAACACTTGGCATAAAAGCCTGAAACAAGATAAATCTTTGAAAACTAAGTGGAATCATGGCTTTAAAAAAAAGAAACTTTAATTTTAGGCAACTTGGGCTTTTAGCGTGCATCACATTCCACCTCTAGTACAAGTAATTATGCCAGTTTAGTAATTATTAGAGATGAAAGAAATTCAGTAAGATATGAATTCTTTAAAATTTCAGTAGCTTCAGCTTTAGCAGGGATAATGACCAAGTAGCAGTTACCTAGCTGCCTGGGGACCCCACTGCCGCTGCATGCACGGGGCTGATCTTGGGGGTGTCATTATTATGTCACACACCACAGCTGCCATTCCTGCTCTCTGTGTCTGATAGCAGAGGTTTAGGGTGTGGTCATTTAAAAGAAATCTAGGTTCAGATATGATGGTCTAGAGCTCCCCTTTCTTAGAAGATAAAACAAGAATAAATGCATATGTTTAAAAATTACTTTAGACATCATATACTTTATATTTGTTTTTTTTTTGTTTGTTTGTTTTTTGGTACCGGGGATGGAACTCAGGGCCTCATGCTTACGAGGCAAGCACTCTAACCACTGAGCTAAATCCCCGGCCCCAACATCATATACTTTAATTTCACGGGCCAGCAAATGCTTTGAAAAATTCTGAGAAGAAAAATATACACGTAAGTCTGCCATTTGCATGTGTGTGTTTGGCGGCTGTGTGTTCATTTTAAGTCTTCTTTTCAGATGAAGGTAATTTGGTTTGGAAAGCATTAACTGTACTATTCATGCCTAAGGATAACTCTCCCAGGTCAAGTAAGGTCAGAGGATGACATTCAGAATATGCATCTTTGTAATAATTCAGTTTATTGGAATTACATTCTAGGATTAAGGTTATACTTTTAAAAAAAATACTGTATGTGTGAAACTGAGAGGTTTTGGTCCCTCAGTTAACACAACACCTTGTGAGATGTCCACATATGTTGTGTGCACATACACATAGCCTAACGTTTATATGAAATGCATTCTATTTACCAAATCTATATTGTTAATCACTTCTTAAGGGAAAAATTAGATTTTTTTCAATAAAAATTGGTATCTTTAGTAACTAAAAATCACTGTCATCATTTCATTAATTTTATTACCTTTTCCTTTCTTTCTAATTATTGTCCTTTTTTTTTTTCAAAATTTCTTATTCCATAAGTGTATTATGAAGGATATATCAAGATGGAAACTTGCTTATCTGGCAGGGAAAAATGTTCTTATCAATTATGCATGGTCCCCTATATTAATGTATAATACATTTGTGAAAACCTACTGAAGGGTAAGATGTGCATAAGGTGAACTATAAATTGCTATGTAAATTGCTATGTCATACAGATTTTGTTTTTTTTGTTTTGTTTTTCTTTGTTTGCTTGTTTTTTTGAGACAGTCTCACTGTGTAGTTCAAGCTGGTCTCCAACTCACTGTGTAGCCCAGGCTGCCCTTGAACTCACAGCAATCCTCCTGCCTCAGCCTCCCAAGTGCTGGGATTACAGACGTGCACCATCACTCCCGGCAGTCATAGGGGGTTCTGTGACCAGGACTCAGAAAAATATTACAGTGCTTTAAGCTGTATATTGACTTTTAGGAACAATTTCCAGTCTTTCCTACGTTCTTCAGAATGTACAATCAGATTAGATCCAGTAAGGGCCTGCATAAAAATAAATATTGTTTTCAGCATTTGTAATGATTTAACTTGTCCCATGTATTTTGCTTATTAGACATATGCTTTTTATCACTAGTGTCCGCACTATGTCTTTCACTTATTTTTATACATTAGCAAAGGCAAAAGGCAGTGAAGTGTCCACCAACACCACTCTGCTCAGTCCTAATGAGGCCAAAGCAGAGCTGTTGGTGGGAGGTGGTGCCAGCATGAGTTAAGTTGAATGTTGTGAGCATCCGCTGAAGTTGCTGTCTGTAGGGGGGTTTCTGGCTGTCAGTGTGTACTATGCCAAGTCTGCAGACATGAGACAAGGGGCGAGAAGAAATGTGGACTCAAGAGAATGCATTTTAATTCCTGGAAAGAGTTGAGAATAAAAACAGTTACGGTCATGACTATTGTGACTTGGATATTAGGGCCAGTAGGGAGATGCTTGCAGAGTAGAAAGGGCAGAGGGGTGAGCCCCGACTGCTGTGTGCATTTTGGCAAGCTGCTTACCCTCATTTCTCTAAGACACAGTTTCCCTCTCTGTAACATGGGGGCTTATTTCATCATTTAGCAAGCTTCCCCCCGTAACTCAGTGCTTACAGTATTCAGTCCCAGATACCCTGCTGTTTGAGGCTGTACTTGTCAATGAAGCTGAAGTAAGCCATAATGAAGCTTATAGTCTAGAAAACTGGATGAGATTGGAAATATGGTAACTTGAAATGGTTTTTAGTTGTCGGAAGGTAATCATGTAAGCATGGAGTTGGCGATACATATATATTGTATGTTAACTTCTTTTTTTTTTTTGAATTGGGTCAGTTGACAGGTGAAATGAGTTTCATTTTTGGCTTTTGAAAGTTTGATGAGATGAACTTTTTAAGAATGGTGATCTTAGTTTCCTCTTACAATCTAAAAGTAAACATGTCCACTTGAATTGATAGCACTAAATACAATACATAGAATATTTTCAACCATTTTGGACTCAGGTTATTACCGGTACAACATGTTTTACCCCTCCTAAGATCCAGATAACATTTTTGGTAGTTAATTGCATAATGAAAGTACTTCGAGCTTGTAAATAATTTTCAAAGAGTTTGTGACATCCTGTATGTTAATTAAATTTTCTTAGAGAATATGTATGATGTTGATATTAAAAAAGCAAAGCTAACCTTCAGTTAGGAATCCCTGCATAAAAAAATGAGGGAGAAGTCCCCAGGAATTAATTCCATTAAAAACACAGACAGAATACTACGAAATGCAGCAAATTCATATTGAAAAGTCTGTACTGTACAAGTTAGATTATTTTCCCCCTGAGAGATAGGTGAATGCTTTGAGATAAACTTTTATGGAATCGTGGTTCTTCAGTGTAAGTCAACTTAGGGATAATGATCTTGGTGTCGTGGTGGTCTTCATGTTCAGAGATGTGAGTGCTGGAGGGAATGGTGATGGGGAGTGTAACTGACCGAAGAAAAAGGTGATTGGTGTGAAATCCCTTTTGCCTCTTCCAACATCACATAGGTCATTTGCATAAGTATTGCATCATTATACCAAATTTTTAATCTTCAAAATAAAACCATTACAAGATAATAACACCATTTTATAGCTCCTGTTCCATGTAACTGTTTCTTATACTTGCTGATTAGCATATTTAAAACCCAGTGTGAGTGTAACGGACTGGCAGGGCTCACAGGTGGCTTCCTCGCTATGTCTGGGCCCTGCGTCCCCAGGCTGAGAGAGTGCTTAGCCAGGCACCCGAATTATACCGTGTGCTCACTAAACTTCCGTGGAGGCAAAATCACTTCATTTTTCACCAGTCAGATGAAGGCTCAGATGACTTCTGAGTTCCTTTTGAGCTTCAACATTCTGGATTCTCTTACTGCAAAATTGTGATTCTTGCAATTTGATCAATAATTCATTTTAATGAGGCAAGCATACTTTTAAATTATATACTTGCTTGAGGTATAGCTGATAGAACAAAGTGAAAGACTGGCCAAAATCTCCAAAAAGGTCAAGTGATCTCGGTTTCCACTGTAATTTCTTGTCCAGACACCCCCAGCAGTGGGCTTGGGGATTTAGCTCAAGTGGTAGAGTGCTTACCTAGCAAGTACTAGGCCCTGAGTTTGATCCCCAGCACGCTTCCCCCAAAAAAGACACCCCCCAGCATCATTTTAGTAGTTATGCAAAAGGATACATGAATTATGCACCAAACTATTCTCAGGTCTTTTGTAAGGAACCTTGTTCCTTTCACACCCAGAGTTTCCACAGAACTCAGCACATTGCAGTCTCTAAGTAAGACAGACCAGTCACCAAGTCACCTCACTAGGGTGTGTCAGAACTCCCTGGGAGCAGCCAGAAGCAGCAGCTGCTTTGGCCTGGAAATCCGTGTGTGTGTGTGTGTGTGTGTGTGTGTGTGTGTGCGCGCGTGCGTGCGTGCTCAACCCTGTGTTCACCTGGGTCTCAGGTGCATTTCTGCAGTGGGGTGAGTTTCAGCCTGTAACTTTGAGCCAAAGTATGCTGTTACAGAATGGTACCGTGACTCGGTTTGACTTGGGCTGTCCTGTCATTGTCAGTTCACGTTCATCTGTTTGTCCAAAGGAGGGTATTATTTTCACAGAGCAGCAAGTCTCAGTCTTGAATGATGTTCACAGATTCACGGCGAATCTTTTCTTGGCCTAGATTGAGACTTTGCCAGTCAGTTTTGTCCAATAATAAGGTCATGAATATAGTTTTCATGTTTTACAACTCCATTCACATCTTCTGGGAGGCTTTTTCTGACCCTGAGTTAAAATGGATCCTTTTCTTTAATAGTCCTTATGTACTTTATAGTTCTTAGAAACTGGGTACAAAAAACCAAAATTAGGTACTAAGTTGGTTTTCTAGTTTGTCTATAGGCCCTCTGAGAACACAGTTCAGTGTCCCTTTCCTTTGAATCCCCGTACTCAAAATGTAGACAATACATACACAAACAAACACATTGATTCAGGCATTTAATTATTTCCAGCTACTTGCTGGCCATCCATCATTTACTCATCTAGGAGTGCTAGAAATTGGAAGGCAATGAAGGAGACAGACACTGTCCATGTCATTATTACAGTCAAGCGGTGGGAGCACATTACTTACAGGGTCCTGTGAAGGGACAGTGCTGAGTGTTAATGAGAACATTTAACAGAAATATCAGTGAGGTTGGGGAAGGCTCTAGAGCGGTGATGGCAAAGCTTTTGGAGTTTTCAATGACACGCACAGCCCGCTGAGGCACACCGCTGCTCTAGAGGAAGCACTTCCAAGGCAAGCCTAAAGTTTAATATGTTTTTGAGTGCAAAATACTGAACGTGGCCATGCATTCCACAGAAATTTATATTGAGCCCCAGATAGGTGTCAGGTACTCAGGAGACATGAACAAATCGGACCCAAGTACTCGTGGGGCTCGTGGAACTAACAGTCCATGAAGACATGTTAGACAGTTCTTCGTGTGCTCTATAACGTTCACTCCAGATTGTACTTAGCGCTGCAATAATAGTGGATTTTCAAGTCACACAAGTTGTGCCCCTTTCCAATTATTTGCACACACCTAATAACTTGTGTACAGGGTCTGGAAAGATTTTATTTTGGTGCCCTTTTCCCCCACTCTAAGTAAACTACCTACAATTATATCCACTGTGTTTTTTGTTATTTGGATCTATTTACTTGTCCAAATAGCGAGGTTTATTTTAATTCCTATAACGTTTCCTAAATCCTGGGTAAACTCACTAATTTTGATATCATAAGACATTTTCACTATTACTCTCTCTTGTTACATAGATATATAGGAAAATACATACGGACATGTAGCATGTTTCTTCTAATGATTTTGCAAATTATCAGTGCAGTTTCCACATCAAAGAGCTTCATAAGTACTAAAACATGACAGTGCATCATCGATCTGATAGTATACTCTTTTGGTAAAAAACATACATAGACAACCGTGGAGGATTATAAAAACAGTAATAGATCTACTAGTACTTTTTTTCATTTTCCCACTCGGGTTTCCTTCACTTTTTCTGTTGTTCCTGCTTGAGATAGTATTATTTTGAATGCAAAAACAAAACAAAACTACAATAATCTAAGAGGATGTTTGAATCCATCTGTTGCCACCATGCACATAACTCTCCAAGCCGGGTCAGAGTGAGATACATCGATTCCCTGGACAGGCTAATAATATGTTACTCCTTCCCACTGTTCTTTAAATATCTGTTTCACAGTTATTTAGGGAGGATGAGGATAGCTAGTGGTAATCCACTCAGGCGGCCACCTGGACCACTCTTAGATGACTCTGTCTCACTCCCTCTCTCCATATATATATATATATATATATATATATATATATATATATATATTCATTTAAACCATATATATAGCCATATATATAGCTGTCTTTTCTCCAAACAAAAGTGGGGGGTCCCTATGTTGTCTTCCTCTCTAAATGTATGTTTTAGTTCGCTTAGTGTTGCTATAACAAAATGTCCAGCACTGGGTAATTTATGAGGTGAAGAGGCTTCACTGACTTGTGATTCTGCTGGCCACAGGCTCCAGGCAGCATGGTGCTGGCACCCTGACAAGGGTGATGTCTACATTACAACGTGGCGGAGAGATAGAAAGGGAAGGGAGCCAAGGCACATGGTGGCCTCAATTTATAACCACCTGCTCTTGCAACAGCTAATGTGGGAGACCAGCTTCAATGCTCTTGACCTAATTACTTTCCAGTAGCGCTCACCTCTTTGAGGTCTTACTGCCTCAACACTGACATGTCTGTGGCTGGGCTTCAGGCGAACCTGTCCGGGGCAGACCGTATCTAAGCCACGGCCATGCATTTCCTAGTAACCCGTCCGTAGCAGCAGATAGAGCCTCTCTCTGTAGCCCTGTAGGGCTGTAACAACTGTACGAGATCCACCAACTATTTAGCCCTTCCCCCACATCGGTGGTCATCCAGATGTTTCTGTTACATATCTGTTGGTTTAGTTTATCACTTTACAAATGCTGCTTCAATGAGCATTCTTGCTGACATGTTTGATTACGTCTATGAGGCAAGTTCCTAAAAATGGAATTTAAAGGGAATGTATATTTAAAATTTTGATAGATCCTGCCAGTGTGCCCTCCACCTAGGTAAGTAGGTCCAATGCCAACTGCTGCTAGAAGCAGGGGTAGAGTGCCTGTGTTTAAATATTTTATCTTTACTAATGCAATTTGTGAGAAAAATGAAGTGGCATTTCGCTCACATTTTAATTAATATTTTTGTAATTATTTGGTAGATTGAGCATCTGTTAAAATGCTTATAAATTGTATTTCTGTTTTCTGCGAATTGCCTTTTTATTTCCTAGGCTTTTGTCTTTGGGTTTGAAAGAGCAGCTCATATCATTAAAAAAAAATTAGTCCCTTGTCTGACTTATGTGTTGCAGATATTTCCACTAGTTTGTCTTTCGACCTTGCAGGTGGTAATTATTTTTTGTTTGCTGTTTTCAGGGTTGCAACTGCTTCTGTGGTTACCAATGGACTTTTTTGTCTGATGATGAAAGTCCCCCCCAATCCTTTTAGTTCTGTATCACCCCATTAAAGTGGGTATAGGATTTTGTCTCCTCACCCCCGTCCCTCTGTCACCAGCCCATCAGCATATTTCTGGAAATAGACTAAGGAGCTTAGCAAACATTTAATAAATGGGGAAAATAACCTGTGATAGGTCAGAGCAGGCTTTCAGTTCTGATGCGGTCGACCTTGGGCAAGCTGTCACAACACTTCATTCTTGAGTTTCCGTGTCTGGAAATGAGGGAAATAATAGTACCTAATCCCCATCGTGCTGTTGTGAAAATTTAGGGTTAATTCTGGTAAGCTCCTAGAATAGTATCTGGTAGATACAGAGTGCCATGTAAATATTTTCTATTTTTACTCTCGAAGGTCTTCTCACTTGCATACTCTTCTGTATTCTAGAAAGTTTTTTTTTTTTTTTGCTATGGCTGAAGAGTGGGGGACACCAGGTACCTGTGTGGTTGAACACAGTCCTTTCCGAGGCCTGTCTGGAGGCACAGGGTGGGGCAGGGTCCTCACTAGTCTTTGTGGGGTTCAGTCCGCCAGGGCTAGCACTTCACACTGCCCACAGCTGCCATCCAGACCAAACTCCAGCTTCATTTTGCCAATGGAGCGAGAACTCTGAAAGAGAAATTCCTGCAGAAATTCCAATTAAAAGATAATGGAAGCGTAAAGTGAAACTAATTAATTTTAGAGCCTCTGCCATCTTTTTGGTAAGTCAGGCTGGTGTCTTTTTAGGTTTTTCGCAGAAAGGCCAAACGCTAATTTGCAAAGGTAGTCTAATTATTCTTGAGAGAGGAACTGGAGACAAATAATTCACATATCATTACAAAATGTAATCATAGTAGATTTATTAATAATCCTTAAATTAAAAAGGTAAATCTGGGCTTGGGTTTACAAAAGAATTAACCAAACGAGGGGATGATTTTCTACATTGTTCAGTCATCAGTAATTTGTTTAGAAGGGTTTCCTTCTAGGTTCAGAGAGAGATTCTGTGTAGCAGAGAAGCACCTGTGGGCATAGTGTGAAAATCGAGGAGAATACGGGAATGTGTCTGCTGAGTGATTGTTACTCACCGGTCCCTGCCTGGCTGTGTCTAGCCACTACTTTCCTTTTCTTCAGATTCTTATTGTAAGGCAGTTTGCCTAAAATTTCTTTCCTCTTAACTCTTCAGTGCCTAGTGTTCCATATTTGGAATGCCCATAACAACAGAACATAATAAAATTTTTTCTCTTCAGATTCCCCTTGCTTGGCATTTTCTAGATAATGTATATGAATTTCATGCAAAAATTCAAACAACTGCAATCTTTGGTATAAATGGGCTCATTTCTTCTCCGTTGTTTCTGTGTTAAATCCTAAGTGTTCCACTGGCTTTATCTTTATTTCCCCTGCTTGTTCAGTGTCCAGTCCTCTGCTGTCTGCGTGGTCCATGAAATCACCCTCTCCCCACTCCCAGGTTGCTTGTCCTTGCTGTCCCTTTGGGCTTTACAGACCCGGCCTCGGTGTCCTCCGGTTGACCTCGGCACTCATTTGTCCGGTGATACTTTTTGTAGACAATATCTTCTCTTTTTATTTTAACTAAGTGATAACTGTCATAAAGTTGACTTTCTATACAGACAAAGTCTAAAATCTTAATATATCCAATCAGATGACTTTCAAATATCCATTTATCCTTTTTCCTTCAACCTTAATGCTAAATGAAGTGAGAGAAATAGTAATGAAAATCGGAGTGCGGAGAGCCAAGAGGATTGAGAGAGACTACTTTTAATGAGTGGAATATCCTCAATTGATAGCCAGTGACAGAGGAAATTCCACTCTGGGATCATTTGATGTAGATATTCTAGAAAACACTTTTGAAAGGGCAGTGGGCTCCGGGGCTAGTCTAGTCTGCAGAAAGGTCAGGCCTGACTGCGATGGATGTCTCGGCAGGAAGGAGCCAAGGAGCACACTGCGGTGCGGAGAGTTCTGAGTGTGTGAGAGAGGACACAGATCACAAGACAGTGTCGCAGAGGGGACCCCAGAGGTGATGCACTCTTTCACATCCAAGATCCAGAGAGCTCACGTGTCATGTTCCCTGTTACACCATGACTTCATGACAGACCAAGGAGAGAGAATCGAAGTTTCTCGCCTTCTAATTCTGGGAATTGTCTTCTGTGGTTGTGCACATTGTAGACTAGGGAGGGCTTTCCAAAGCCAAACTCATGCGTCATTGCTGTGTGAGAGTTATCTTCCCTGTTCTCGTCTTAGCCGTCCATGTCCCAGGCTTTTGATCCTGTTCCCACATGGAATATGTCACAGAGAGTTGACGGGGGGCATCCCTTGCCTGATGGACCTCTGATTGAATCCTGATGTTACCGAAGTTTTCTAAGCCTCGGTTTTCTTACTAGTTGCATGCTAAGAGTCTACTCCACAGAACTGTTTAACAGAATTCTGGCTCTTAGCAGGTCACTCACCTTCTATTATGGATGAATTTTCTTGGAAGCTGTGGGAACGTGCATTTTCCCTCCTCTTCAAGTTTCTCTCTTCTGCAAAGTCCTGGGGCGGGGGCACAGTTTCGTAACTGCTTTGCCACTTCATTTGGAAAAGAAAATTTCCCTTCTTTTATGAGCTTTTGTGTTTAATTCTTGGTAACCATTCTGTACAATGAAAGATGGTAATAGAACCAGAGGAGAGTTGAGGTCATAGTTTTGGCAAATACTTTGCATTCATATACTTGTTTCTAGAGATACCACGCCTTCATTTGGCCTTATGCAAATTCTGTGCCAGTTGTCATTGACCCCATTTATCAGTGAGAAAACTGACGTGCAGATCCTGGGTTCATCCAGGGAGCATGGCTGAAGTGGAAGAATGTGGACTTCTGACTTGAAAGTGAGCTCTTTATCCCACAATTTTCAAACGGAAACAGCTAGGGCCAGTGATAAAACCAAGAGGTAAAATAAGGGTCCAGTCACCAGGTCTCTTCTCTGCTGTTCCCTTTTGTTTTACCTGTTTATATCTGAGTTCTCTTCCCCTATTCTACCCACCTTTCCTGCAAGTGACTTCTATAAGAAAAAAATAGGATTCGATATTAGTCGTACACCTCATACACCTCACAGCCTTGAAAGCAAGGGAAACCTGACAGATCCATAATTGTGTAATTAAAGGCTTTGGCTTCTGATGAAAGAAGTGAGAGGCCCTAGAAGCTGATCTGGGGGGCATTTCAGTGGTTGAGGGGGAAGGTACAGCAGAATATGGGACGTTTTCCCCTTTGTTGGCGAGATCTCTGAACTCAAATGCTGAGGAGCTTTTCAAAATCTTTCTCTTGGTGCTCATGCTCAGAGTCTGAAGACTTGGCCAGGGTGCAGCCCACCAGCTTGAGTTTACAGGAAAAGTGAGTGGCGGTTGGGCCTGCAGAAGCCTAAGCAGGCACCTGGGAGACTCGCAGAGCAGCATTGGTTGTGTTAAATACCTGGTGTGGGGCAGCTAGGAAAAACCCAAATCCATATCCCCTGTGGCAAGGAAAGACATCCTGCCAGCCTGAAAGCCCTGGGCTGGCCCTTCATGGGAAATCGATGTCATCTGTGGAGAGGATCGGGCGTGACCTGCTACCATTCCGGAAAAAAATGACTTTAATTCGGACGTCTTATGGTTTTTCTGAGGTGGTACATGCTCTTTGTTTTTTTGTTTGTAGTGTTGGCTAAGCATAAGATTTCACATTTTTTAAAATTATAAGCAGTAGCTGTGGGTTTGATCAGCTTCGTCTCTTTACTCTCTTAGAGAATAAGATGAGGGCTGGAGACTAGCTCATTGGTAAAGACAGTATGCAATGCCCTGGGTTCCATCCCCCGTGCCATGAAAAACAAAAGCCAGAAAACTAGATGAGCCTTGATTCTTAGAAAATAATATGAACACTGGCCTTTTTGGCTTACTTCTGAAAACATCAAGGATTCCCTTCATATATTTATTGAAAGTTGTATATCTGAATGTTTATGTGCACAAGTATACACACACACGCATGTATGGACACACACACACACACACAATTGCTGCTTACTGAATCACATGCTAAAGAAAATCTCAACAGATATATATGGATATTTGTTTATCAGTCACTCTCCCGTATATGTGATTGATTTACTTGTTTCAACTTTATTTTGCTTGGAGATTATCTGATAATGAGTGATCTTTTAAAATATGCTTATATATAGTATATATATATGATAAAATATTTCATATATGATCACATTATCTTGACAAGTCAAGATTGAGACGATGTGAGTGGGAACATATTTCGACAAACAAGTACTAATTTATAGTTACAATGATAATGGCATACACGTCCACTTTCAGTTCTGTCTGGGTGGCTCTGCAAATTGTGTATTGATTATGCTAATACCAGTGGTATCTCTATTACTTGTCTGCAGAAACATGCAGATTGAATGCACATTTGGTCAGATTGTCATTCTATAGAAAAAAGTACATTTTAAAAATCTGGCTTTTGGAGAGGTTTTAACATTTAAGAAAGAACTGAACTAATATGGAAACTTAAGGAAGTATTTGGTGTTCTAGGAAATGAGAAGCACAGTTAAAAAGTAAAAAACAAAACAAAACAAAACAAAACAAAAAAAAACCCCAAAAAAGCAAACAGAAAAAAACGTGCTCCTGTGTTTCCTTTGTTTCAAATTCCTTAAGCAAAGTGTTGCAGAGATGGTGATAAATCAATAATCGTCTATTTTTGTAGTATATTTTTGGTCATATGGTGTCTCTTGTTTATCAGGCTGAGGAAACTTAGACATTCAGGGTTATATGCATTTTTAAATTTATTAGTCCAACTAGAGGGAGACAAAATGGATTTTTTTTTTCAATTATACATAAATTTTCTTGCAGTTTGTAATAGCTACTAAGTCATAAATCACAGTCTCCATTTTTGCTCTGCTCTCTCATTGTATAAACATGTACGGTGCCTTACTTTATAGGATTTCCCCCTTTTTGTCTCTTCGGCTGAGTCATCATGTTACCAAAGAAACTATTTAAAAACCACTTTCTTATCTTCCTAAATAGGATCTCTTATAAATATGGACTTACTACTCATGTGTTAGCTAGGAATAAAAAGAAAAAAAATTAAAAATTTGTTTTCAAATCATTTCCACTTTATTTTAACAGCAGTTTAACCCAATTTTTTGGAGAATCATGTGGAGCTGCTGAAGGGGAAGAAAAAACATTCATTTTTTTTCCATGTTTTTAGGTAATACGATTACGTTTAATGGGATACTGAATTCTGTGTTAAATTTACAATCTTTAGACAAATTTGTTCATCTATGTCTTTAAAATATATCGTTGCCATTGAGAAGAATAACTTCCTCAATTAAAAAAAAGAAGCAAAGTTGCTAATAAGGAGAATTGAGTGATAACATTGGGTTGATTTTTGTGAATGAATTTGGATCTACTTTTCAAAATGTGAAGGCAAGTGCTGTTGTGTTTACGCAAGCCAATATTCTTGTTCAAAATAAAACAAAACACTTTCCCCCAAGTTACTGTTTGGGTAATTGTTGAGATAGTTAAGAGTCCGATTCAGAAATAATTGTTGCAATTTGATTGATCTCATCTAAAGTGGCTGAGGAAATAAGAACAGTTGATCGAAATGTTATAAAATATGATGTCTCTCAAATACAAAGACTTTTTGCCCCTGGTTTTCCTTAGTTGGGTGCAGTAAGGCTTCCCAGCTGTGCGTCTATAGCTTGGTCTTTAGGGTTATGTGGTAAAGAGGAAATAACTAAACTTCCAAATATCCCGGTCTTCAAATATGAGCTTCAAAAGTAGGTTTCTTTCATGACCATGGTTGTCCTAAACAGCGTTTTTCCATTAAATCTGATCTTTATGTGCTTAGTATTACATATCAATTCTTTGAAGTAATTGATTTTCCTCCAGATTGGATTTTTAGCAAGTTTAAAATGACTTTACCATAGAAAAAATTAATACTTGCATACCTACCTAGATATTCAAAATATTTTTCTTATATAAAATGAAAGAAAGGATCTTGAGGCAGGGTTTAAGATTGAACACAGGAACGTAGAAGTTTCATTGGTAGAAGCTCTCATTTCTTTTTGGAGGAAGTTCAAGGCTATATGAGAGTTAGATGGTGTCAGGTAGCTGGAGAGTGAAGAATCTCAAATCTGGCCAGGCAAAAGGCTTCTGTCCCAAACCAAGCCAAAACAAACAAGAAATCAACAAGAACAATAACAACAGCAACAACAAAAGACATTGTTCACTGTAAAACCATCTAGAAAAGACAGCTTTTCTTTGTTAGGTTAGATGATCTTAAATTTGAATATCCATTTTTTTCTTCATTCATCTATTTGTCCTGGTGACCTGTCATCATTCTTTGTGGTTTCTTACCATATTTTCTTCTACAAAAAAGCTATAACATCCTTTAAAAAGAACATTTTAATGTATTTGTATGGCTTTTTCTTTTAAAAGAAAAGATGTTTATTTTGGCTCCATTTTTGGAGGCTGAAAGTTCAAACAGCATGGGGCAGGCTGTGGAGAGGCCGCCCTGAATGGAATGGCACCCTGGTGAGAGAGCGTGTGTGTCTTTCTGAGATTTTTATATTCTTGAAAGTGGTCTAGTGTTGTTACTTTGTCTTATGAGAAGGATCATGAACTGCATGTAGAATTACATTAGCTTATTTTAAAAAATGGTTAATGACTTTTTAAAAAATATGAAATAAAAAGAGAAATGTTGGAACCAGTATCTGGTTTTCTTTTCAGTCAAATTTTGCATGTATTTTTCTTTGGCATTGTGTGTATTCACAATAAAATTAAAGTAAAGGAGTTTCACTAATGATCTCTTAACTCGCGATCATTTTCTTTGTTGTACCTGCAGACCTCTTGTATGAGATTGTAAAGTTAGCTGGTGTTATATTTCTGTCTATTGTTTGCTCAGCTTTGGTGTTTATTTGCCGCCATTTAGGTAAGGTGGGATAAGAGACGTAACCTGAGTGAGAAAATAGTAAAGTCATTAACCGAGGTGAATGCACCTGTTTTAAATAACGACAGCATGTTCATTTCTAGGAATGGCTCTACCAAACCAGAAGCCTGGCAAACACTGAGACAGTGCCCCACTTTCTTGTGCCCCAGAGCAGTTCACAGTGGCCCCCAGACTCTTTCCTTTTTGCTGTTGACTTGCCGCTTCTTTCCTGGTTTATCTTGTAGCCTCCAGACTGGCTTCCTTGCTTCCTGGTCTGGACTTTGTCCAACCATCCTCTCCATGACCAGTGGAGCGTGTTTCTAAACTGCCACCTAGATCAGTCACTTCCTACTTAAAATCCCTCTATGCCTTCTCACAGTGCTGAGGTTAGTGTGCAAATGCTTGGCTCACAGTAGTTCCTACATGATCTAGCTGCTTCTGCAGTCTGGTCCTCGCATGGCTCCCCTGTTTCTGTTCTATCTAGTGTCCCTCATTTGAGTAGCACAGAAATACTTGCATTTCCATGAGGGCATCGTGTTGCTCTATGCATCTGTACTTTTCCTATGTATCTATCCTCAGTATGGAGAACTCCGTTCTACTTCTCTTCAGTGCTCCCCTTCCCTCCACAGCTTAGCCTGAGCTGAGGCTGCTCTGTTCTGGGTATTATGGGCTCTGATGGAGATGCCACCCCATCTGAGCACTTCTGTCTCCTTGTGCTCACTATTTTATTTGTCTGTCTCCCTCCTTGCGTGAGTACTTGCCTTGCCCTGTCATGACAGAGACAGAAAGGTGGTGAGTTCTGATGCCAAACTTGGATAAGAGGACAAAGCGGCTCAAGCTAATTTGCAGTTCCTAGTCTCCCCAAGTTGTCCCTGGACACTTTGAAGGCAGGAAGGACCAATATCCCCAAACCCCCGAACCTGCTTTGACCAACCAGTTGGGAAACTATAGCAGATTGCAAATTTTGGGGACAGGGACCAGGATGTCTTAGATTTTGTAGCAACGGGGTCTTAGCCAAATGCTTGTCACCTCATAGGTGTCCAGTAAATACTTGTTTACAGAAGTGGTGACGAGGCAGTTTTTGAGATTCATTTTGAAGTTAAATGACTTTAAAGTGGGACCATGTTTACATTATCTCTTTATTTGAAAGTTGCAGTGTAGAAGTTCCTTTCTTTTATTGGATCTTTCTTTAACTAAATGGTAAAGAAGGTCTAAGTGGAAGAAGGAAATTTGGGTAGGATTTTCTGAGAAACTTTTTATTTGGTTCCAGAGTATGCATGTGTATATGTTGTTTGTTTTAACCTCTCCCAAGGCTAATTTCCTCCCACTCAGCATCCTCCTACAAGGAATTTCATTGTAGATAGAGAGTGGTAATAAATTCACGTTTGGCATGTTCTCCTTGTTAATGGTGCATCTGTGACATTTCTCTTTGGTCTTCAAGGACCATGATAGACCTGTAGAACAATCAAGCAAAACCACAGAATTTCTAAACTTTCAACAGTGTGATTTTGTTTAACGTAGAGATAATTCTTTCTGTCTGAGATGTTACAGACCAAGAACAAACAGATGAAAGTGGATTGTTTTCCTTCTTTCTATAAAACAATTAATTATTAAATTTTCAGAGAATAGAGCCTTCAGAAAATAAACATGGCAGAATAAGGAAGAAGAGCATATTCATAACTCTGACCGCAGGCCCTCTTCACACCTCTTGGTCCAGGGCCAGGCCTCTGCCTAGGGCGGCCTTTCCTGCGCTACGCTGAGGCCAGCCCCTGAGATGCTCGTCCCAGGCCACCTCTCTGCTTGCCTTTGTTTTTGTTTTGCTTGTTTGTTTACCTTTAGATGACAGTAAGAAAAAAAAAATGAGACAGCAGACCAGCGGGACAGACGGCTGCACAGTCTGCCAGGGCTGCATTCCTTCATTAGAGCCTGCTTGCCATTTTATATCAGTGTGCCATTTATTTTCCCTAAATCTGTTTGCATCTTCTGGGATTTCAAGTTAGAATGCATGTCTAGAGCCCAGAAAGCACAAAATAATGATCCCGCCCTTCGGTTTTTGAAAACTGGGAAGGGTTTCTGCTTCTTGTTAACTCTTCGTAGCCTGAAGGTAACTTTTCCTCCATTGTTAAAAAGTATAAAGAGAGATGGGTGAATGTGATTTAAATGCGCATATCAGGCAGGGCGGGAGTACTTCCAGACATGGTTACTTAACAGGCCGTTGCTGAGTTTCTTTCCAGGGACAAGGTTTCTGAAAATGCCTGTAAGCCTGTTGACTGTTTGTACACATGTGTGCTTTAAATACGACACTAGACAAATATTATTTGGTACAAGATACTTGTGAACCTTGCATTATTAATAATATTTTGTAGTGATTTTTGGGCAATTTGAATGTGGAATGTATTTGTGTAAATCTTTCTTAATTTTTCTTTTAAAGAAGATGTCCTTAGACACTTTCTAAAGTAACAAAACCGTTATGTGTTTGCTATTCCACTAGTAATCTAGTATTGGGGCCACTTCTTGGACTTTTTTTTTAATATAGATTTAGGTAATTAAAATCCTGGAGGTCATGGTTGTTACAATGAAATCAAGCTTTGTTTTTTTTTTTTTAAGGTATTTTTAGTTGGTAGTTTCTTGGCACTTGGCACTGTGTTGGTTGATTTAAGATTGAGTAATTCATGCCATGGTTGTTTAATTTGGTGAAAAGCTGGCTATGACCAGGGAACAAACTGTTAGGAAACGGTCCATTTTTAAGTTTGCATGTGTCTATAAGTAGAATATTTTGGATTCATTCATCTCTTGCCAGTCTTCGTTGTTAAGTAATCTTGCATTCATATTTACATCACTCTTAGAATCTTGTGTTTCTGCCACCGTCATAAAAACTGAGTCTGGTTTTTAAGGTAGGCCTTCTTGCTTGGAATTTACCAGGAAAAGCCTCATTTATATCTCCTGCAAGAAGGGGAGGCCTGCACTATGCATTTGCTGCCAGGAGTTTTTATAGTAATACTTTGTATCTAGGTTCTGGCTCTTACCATTAAATGTGCTTTTTATAGAGTACCAAGTTATAAATGTAGTGCAGCTACGGCATATTAATCTTACTGCAGAGATTTAATGAGGCAGTTGTTTTGCGATGGACACTATTGGGAGCAGAGAGCGACAGAGTTTTACTTTACCACTGAGCTGCAGAAATATTCCTTGCCTGGTAATAATTATAACCACATGATCTCTTAGTTTTTCTTTCTTTTGCCAGTGCTTTTCCATGCAAAAGTGGCTTGGAAGGAGGTCCATTTCTAGGCAGTGAAATGGATTGGAAATTGGGCTGTTTTCTCAGTAGTTTGACATTTTAGCTTTGATCAGGCATGGGATCCTTGTTGCAAAGAAAGAAATATGTAAGATGAGTTTCAAGAATACAGATAGTCTTTGCCAGTCCACTGAGATGGCTTTTAGATATTCATTACTTTTACTTGACTTTTATATAGGTTATAAAAAGTAAATGTGGTGAAACCTCATTTTTACATGGACAGAATAGAATTTCTGCTGGTTGGCCTTAAACTGATCCCACACTTGAAATTAATTGAAGTCCATGGGTTTATTGCCTCCAACACTTTTAAGCCAGTGCAATTTTTCATTTTCCCCAAAGTTGTAATTTTATTAAACCAAGTTAAAGCAATAACAATCCTTATGAAGAGGAGGGTGAGAAGAAGGAAAGAACTACCTGCCAGAGAACATAATAAGGGGGAAATCATACCTCTTTTTAAATTCTCATTTATAGGTAATGCTAACAAAATTGGAAACAGAATTCTGCCGTTTATGGTAGTAATAATAGTTGTGTCTGTATTCTAAAATCCAGCCTTTTATTCAGGTCAGGACACTATAAATCCTGTGTCCACCATTCGAAGGGATGAGCTGGGAAGTTGGCTGATGAGGTGAAATCACTGTGGTGGATGCAGCATGTTTAGGTGACACTGTTTAGGGCAAGGGACAGTGAGTGGCGTCCTGCCTGCAGCTCTGCTGTCCTTCCCAGCTGTGCTCCAGGGGGCATGGAGATGTTTTAAAATAGCGCCCTGGGAGCGCGTTTACAGCCAGCGATGTGGTTGGGAGAATAATTATCCCTCGTGCAGTGGTGGGGGAGCGGGGTGGTGCTCACAGGCATGGGCCTTGTGTTTATAACCCCTTAGGTTGAAGTCGGAGGTTTGAATGGCTAGCAGAGTAATACAATTATTTTTTATGATTGGCTCTCGAAGGACTTTATAAAAACTACATCATGAAGGCCATGTGCAATTACCGAAGTGCAGCCACCTGTGGGGAAGAAATGGTTGACAGTGTAAGCTTTCTGGAATCTTCCTGCATCACCTGGCATCAGGAACGGAAAGCCCTAACACAAATAAACACATCTGATGAATGGGCAAGAAAGAATTTCTCCTGACTGTGGAGGCTGGGAAAATCTTGCAGGGAGAGAGACTGAGACTCTCGCACTCATTACACTCAGGCATCATGGCCTGTAATCGAACCACCTCCCAAAGGGTCCCGCTTAAGTGTTGACCTAAAAACAAATTCACCAGTTGGCTGGAGGCTGGAGTATCCCAAAGTCGCAGCAGAAGTGAACAAGCTTGACTGACTTCAGTCCCTGCAGGATTCTATCTGTAACTGCAGAAATGGGAGCAAAAACATGTTTATGAGTCTTAAAATGACCCTCAGTCTAATGACCAGCCTCCGTGTCAGAAGCTCGGGCTGGGACCATTCTCTGGCTTCCAAGAGCAAAACTGTCACCCGTTCTTATTGTTTGGTATTTTTCATATTGGATTTGTGTGAAGTGTTCATATGCTTGAATAATAAAGAAGGTGAGTTTTTATCATATTGCTCTGCAAACTACCTAAAGTATTCTGAGCATCTCCTTATTTAAACACAAACAGGTCGGCAAACTTGCCGTGCAGCATTTAAATAATCATATTAAAATTCAGACCTAACACCCACTTTTTCCCTGAGTGCTGTCAGTTTTTTGAGAAACTGGAAGCTCATGCTAAGCAACTAAGGATATTCAGTGTGTGCGCGCTGCCTCCCAATAAGTATTTAATGGCAGGGGAGTCACAGTTGTCATAGTTGGGACAGTTACCCATTGTCTTGAGTTGCTTTCCAGTTTGGCAGTGTTTTAGCATTCGGTTTTAGTTTGTGGGAGATCTTCAGACCATTACCCAGCTGTTGTGTCTGTAGCTCTAGACAAAACATTAGAAAGCAGGAAGCTCAAATGTGGCGGGTCATATAGTATAAATTTTGAAAAACGTAGACAAGCACATGCTTTTTAATTTGGAGGTAACTAGTCTGTTCCTGCTTCCCAGAAACATATCAATAACGGAGGCTTTTTAGTCACTGTCATTTTTTTTTTTTCCTTTTCCTCCTCACCATCTTTAAATACTATTTACTGATCACTCACCTAGCAATGGCCTGGTGCTGGGCAAAGTACAAGACAAACAAGAAAGCTCCTGTTATTACTCCCCTAGGAATGAGCCTTCTCAGTTCCCGTATGTGGAAATGGGCACTGTGTAGGGTTTGAGATAATAATTTTCCAGATGGCAAATCAACCTGAATTACCAATTTACTTAAATACTATGTTTTTTAAAAAACAAATAAACAAACAACTTGCTCTTTGTGATGGGGATTCTGCTTTTTTTCATGAACTTAGATTATTTTATAGGTTGCAGTGTAAGTTGATATGAACATATTGGAATCATTTCATGGTGACCTCTATGATAAGTGCAAAGAAAGGCTTTGGGACACTTGTCAGATGAGAACAGGTGTTAAGGGACTTTTGGTTTCTAGAAATATGTCACATGCAGCGTAGCAGGAAGCACTTTCTATAGCAGGATGGTGAGGTGGTGGCATTATAGAATTTGCTAAGAAATATTTGGATAATTTTGATTGTGTGGATTCTCAACTGTAACATTTCAAATAGCTAATGAAACATTTAAAATATTAAATATTTGTGAATTTAAATCCTCAAGTGTAGCTATATTGAAATTAACATAGTCATATCAAAGATCTGAGTATAGATGATGCATTATGTATTTCTTAGGTGTCTTGATACAATACTTTTGTCAATATTTCATTGATGAGTCAATGTTTTATAGAAAATAGTAATCTCTGGTTTGATATGAGACATAATTTATTTCTGGTTTTGGGGGACTTCCTGCTATTAGAAATTGGCATCCCACAAATTAGGTCACCAATTAGATGATCCTAATTTCATCTGTGGGGCACACTCTCTCTCTCCCTCCTGCCTCACCCCCAGTCCCAGCCCCAGCCCTTCACTTTTCCATAAGAGGAGTAAAGACACCAAGGTGTTAGGGATACATCTCTAAAATGAGTCAGAGGACAGCATAATTAATCAAAAAGTGTAACAGCGTTATATGTGCTTTACTCTTGTTTCCCCCAGTGTTTGTACATCATTCTTAGGATTAAAGTGGGACGATTTTTAGTTTTCGCAGTCCTTAGCTTTCCGACGTTAATAATGCCAACTCAAGTTGTTGACTTGATTATGATTTTAAATTGCTCTTAGTATATTTTCTTTCTTGTTTTCTTGGATACTCTAGAAAACAGAAGACATTCACACTTGAGTTTGTGTTTGTAAAAATGTTTTACTGTGCGGTAGGGCTTGTTTTGCTATCACTGTCTAACAAATAATGGAGTAACTGTGTTTTGACCAGTTCGTGAGTAAAGGTCAATTTCGTGCCTGTGGCAATTAGCTTAGCTTAGTCTAGACTTTTGTCTAATTCTGGTAATTTCCCGTGAAAGAGTATATTTAGCAGGAAAGAAGTTCATTCTTAAGCACAGTGAATATTTTTCCTCTGCTTTGGAGACTGTTTAATTTAAAAAATGACTTATCTCTTCTGCTTAAGCAAAAACTCCTAAAAGACTATGAAAAAATGACAAAGTTATTCTTAAGAGTGGACAGATTATTTGAAGGGAGAGATAGAAAAAGGCCTACAGAGTAAGGGGAAAGGCAGGACTTCTTTAATAATCAAAAACTGACAAATTTTAGGGAAGGCTCACTTCTGATCCTTGTGTAGTAAAATGTGCAATGAAGCCTTCTGTTGTAACATCAAGGAAAATGATGTTTCTGGTTTGGTAGAAAGAAGATTAAATGTTGGTTTAGAAGAACCTGTCTTTAATCCCTGTACTTACGGTCTTGATTTTCTTTCAGACCCCAACTGTAAACTTGAAGACAAGACTGAAGATGGAGAGGCCATAGATGGTAAGAAGAGACCGGAGGACGGGGAGGAGCTGGAAGACGAAGCCCTGCACAGCTGTGACAGCTGTCTCCAGGTGTTTGAGTCGCTGAGCGATATCACAGAACACAAGATCAATCAATGTCAACTGACAGGTAAACAATACTTACCACTTCTTGTCTCCTCATACTGTTCTGTTCCTGATTTTTTTCATTTGTTTCTTTATGCATTTTTCTCTTCCAATTATTTTACTCCTGCATTTGAAATCCTAGATCTGTCTAGTGGTGCCTTTGCAGGAGCTCCAAAATGGTTGTTTTGGGCAACCTTACTGTTTAGTCCTTGGATTTTTAAAGGCACCTAAATTTAGTAGCTAATGGGTGTCTTTTCTTCTGTCTTTCTTTCTTCTCTTCCTTTCTTCATTTTCCTTTCTTCTTTCCTTTCTTTCTTTGTTTCTTCCATTTCTAACAATGATACCATATAGGAGCACAGTGTAATTCTGGATTAGTAAACTGAAGTTTAAAATTCTTTTGAATACTTTCCCAAAGAAATTTAGCATGTATTATTTTAGCTTAAATATTATCTCCTCAAGGAAATGTTCCCTGATCCCTCTCTGCCTGAGTGTGGCCTTTTATGTTTACATAAAGTCAAATTCTCTTCTCTCTCCTTTCTCCTCTCTCCTCCTCTTCCTCATCCTTCTTCTTCCTCTCTGTCTGTCTGTCTCTCTCTCTCTCTCTTTCTCTCTCTCTCTCTATTTGTCTCTCTCCATAGTAGGAATTGAACCTGGGGTTTCTTGAATGCTAAGCATGTACTGTCCTACTTCTGAGCCCCAGCCCCTGGTATTTCTTGCAGAATACTTCACTTCTCACTTTTCTGCCTCCCTCATTGGCTTGTGAGTGTGTGGACGGCTGGAGCGGTATCTCGCCCACCCTCACATTGCTAGCCTAGCACAGTGCCTGCCTGTCACAGGTACTCGCTGAGGCTGCAAGCTCTTCTGCTGTCCATTGGAAGAGTCAGATTTAAAAATCACACAAAGCACAGCATGCTCAGTGTAATGACTGAATACAGCTAAGACTCAGTGTATGGCATGTCTGTCCTCTTTGACAGTGTTTGTGGATTCTACATGTGTGAATTTAATCAAATATGGATCAGAAATATGGGGGGTGGCGAAAAAGTGTACTGAGTAGATACAAACTTTCAAAACGCTTGTTATTATTTCATAGACAATGCAGTGTAACAGCTGTTGACAGAGCGTGTACATTGTGTTAGGTTTCTTAAGTAGCAGAGATCAGCCAAAGAATGTGGGAGGATGATGTAGGTCATATGCAGTGCTATGTCACTTTGGGTAAGGAAGTTAACCATTTGTGACTTCTAGTGTCCTCTGGGGTTCTGAAACCAGTCCCCCATGGTACACGTGCACTGTGGACTTGGCTGGACTCTGTTAGATAGAGGGCTTTTTTTAGATCTGTGCCATTTTTCTCTTGCTCTTGGAAGCTGATACTGCTTCTGTTGTGAATATATGTCTTTCTCTCTTCCTCTTTTTCATTTTCCTAGTGCAAATTTTTTTAGAATTAACAGTGTGTAGGAAGTATATCTACTAGACAAGTGATTCTCCAACTGTTTTCCGTAGAATATGTATTTTTTCACTGGTTTTGAACGAGTGTTCCATTTTCCAAAGTTTCCCAAACTATTGTGGAAATGCGGGATTAAATCCACTTAAATGCATTTCATTACTGAAATGCATCGGGGCCCCTCTCTTCAGAAAGGGCTTACAGTGCACAAGTTCATGAGGTTGTGGAATTTTTCTTTTAGAAAACTCATTAGCATTCTTTGGAATGATATCCATAGGCAATATACATATTTTTCTGTATTTTTATGTGGATTTTGGGGGTAGTTTTTACTTACATGCATTTCCAAACTTAGAGAAATATTATAAAAATAATACAAGGAATTCCCATATACTATTTATCTGCTTCATTAATTGCTTACATTTTGCCCCATTTACTTTTATTGTTCATATACTCTCTCCCTTGCTGTCTCTCCCTCCCTTCCTCTTTCCCTTTGCCATTTCTTTTTTAGTCATTTCAGAGAGGGTTCAAGGTATCACATCCTATAAATATATCCTGTATATTTCCTATGAACAAATACATTCTCATGTTTACCAAAGTCAAAACAGTTAGCATCTGACACCAATAGATACTATCTATTGTTTAATAAGTGATCCATATTTAAATTTCAACAGTTATTCCAATCATTACTCTTCTATCTTTTTTTTTTTTTTTTTTCCTCTCATCCAGGATTCAGGATCATGCATAACACCTCGTTGTCATGTCTCTTCTGACTTCTTTATTCTGGAATGTTCTTTCAGCCTCTTTTTAAATTTTTTTTACTTTCTCAAGCAGTGGATTTTTGAAGAGAAGCTGCAGTAGTTTGTAGAATACCCGTCAGGTGGGTTCGCCTGATATTTCTTCCCGATGGCATCCGGGTGACGTACCTGTGGCAGGGACCCCAAAGTGATGTCCTGCTTTTCTCACTTCATCATGAGGTGCACAACGTTAGCTTGTTCCAGTGTTGTGGTGTTAACAATGAAAACTTGTTTAAAATGGTAGCTGCCAACCTTCTCCAGTGCGAACTTACCACTTTCTCTTAAGAGAGCTGAAATTACTTATGGGTGGATACTTTGATACTGTGTAAATATCCTCAGTTCCTTGAAACTTTCACCCAGTGTTTTCGTCTCCATCCTAACTCTGTCATTTCTGTTATTAGTTGGATTACTGCAGTTTTCTTTCTTTGTCATTTGTCCATTTATTCATTTTACCATGGACTCTTGGATTTTTATTCCGTAGGTTGTAGTTCATTATTAACATTTTGATGCTTATATTGACTTGATTTAGCCCGTGGGCGCACAGTCAAACTAGATCCTCTTTCTGTCTAATATGTCTCCATCATTATTTGAGAGGCGTTACTTGAGGAGTTACTTAGTTTCAGGGGAAAACAGATGCTGGCAGTCACCATGTTCCCTTCTTGTCTCAGTCCTACAATCACCCAGCCTCCCTTCCCCTCCCTCCCTGTCCCCATCTCTCAGTTTTGGAGCCCTCTTTCTGTTAAGAGGACAAGGTACTTAGAAGCCAAGGAGTGTATACTATATATGTTTATCGCTACAAATGTACCATTGTCTATAGGCCTTTCAACAGATCAAAAATATAGGTGCGCATTTAATATAATACATAAAATATATACGTGATGTAGTTCATAAAATTCACACATGTGAAAGTATATGCACACGTATTTTTTTTTTTTCCTTTCACTGTCCAATAAAAACCATGTGCTCATATGGATAGCCCCAATTCAGCCCCACATCTCAGGTACATCCTGTCTTTTTCCTTTCTTTACTGGTCTCCCCCTTCTTCTTTTGAGAGGCGTAGGCAGATTTATTTGGCACAGCTGGAAGCACTGTGATGTAGAGGACTGATTGGCCCCTCCTGCTTTCTTCCATACCCAGGAATCTAACTGCCACCACCCTCCATGAGTTGACTCATTTGCTGAAGACTAGAATACACATTAGTTTCAAAATTGCTTATTCATACTACCACGGTAAGCAAATCAACCAACTAGAGTTTAATGTTGTTTAGAATTAGCTGTAATTTTAATGCACCATTTACATAACAGTGAAATTCAGAAATTTTAAGTACTCAATTTGATGAATTTTGGCAACATGCACGTGACACATTCCTTTTTACAGATGATGTTTTGCATCTCAGAAGTCCCCTTGTATCCCTTTCTGAGCCATCATGCTCCCCTGGAAGTAACTAGATTCTAAGTTTTTGAACCACAGATTTGTTTGGCCTGTTGCAAATGGGATCATGCACTATGCACTCTTCTGTGTATCTGGCTTCTTCTGTTCAGCATGTCAGCAACAGTCATTCATGCTGTTGTGTATATAAATAGTGTATTTCTTTTTACTGCTGAGTCATATTTGGCATGTAGTGATACTACTACTATTGTGTGACTAAGCCAGAATGTACTTTTTATTCTCTTATTTTTGGGTATTTTGGTTATTTTTAGTTTTAGGCTAGTTGTAAGTTGTAATGAATCTTCTTATTACAATCTTTATGTGGAGGTATGGTTTAATTCTCTTAGGACAATAACAAAGGAGTAGAATTGCTGGGTCAGTGAGTGTGTGGGGGGAGGGTGGGTTTGTCTATAAGAGAAATTTCTGGACCTGATTCTAAAATGGTTGTACCATTTTCACTCCCACCGGAGAGGTATCAGAGTTCTAGTCTTTGTAAGTCCTTGCTGACATTTGTGTTGTTAGTCTTTCTTGTGTTGGCATTCTGTGGGACGTGTATTGGTACCTTTTGTGGATTTATTAACACTTCCCGACTCAGGTATATTTAACTGACTTCATTTAACACCTATTTTCTGTAGAATATGTAATTTTAAGGGAAAGCTACTAAATGTAGACAATTAGTAAGATAGTGTTTTTAATGGAATCGCTAGCACTTTAAAGGCAACCATACTCACATGGAATTGCCACTCACATGAAAGTAAAACCATAGAAATTTGAGCAAGCAAACTTGGCTGACCTGCCCTGTATATACTAAGTTAGCAAGAAAACTTGTCTAAGGTAAAAATGAGCTAGCTGTCTTTGAGGTTTGGAATCACTTCATTCATTCATTCATTCATTCATTCATGCATTCACGGGATTGAACCCAGGGACTCTTCAGTACATGCTAGGCAAGTGGTTGCCCACTGAGCTGTACACCCAGCCCTAAGGTTGCTTTAAAATTCAAATATTTTTAAAAACAAACCTCAGATTCCACTTATGCGTTCTTTTGTGAAGTACCTGCTTTCTAGTGATCCTTACATTCAGGCCTATGAAATAGGATAGAAGCAAAAGACATTATTTCTGTCTCATACAACTTTAATAACATCTGTGCAGAAAATGCTGGATTTTTCTGCACATACCACGGCAAAGATAATATTTACAGGTTAAGTATTGCTTCTCTTTAAAAAAAAAACTAATAAAATATTTGGTTTATTTTGATTCGAAGCTTTCTAAAAGGAGGGAATCTGTCCTGTGCTCACGTACCACAACATTTTAACCAAAGGTAGAGAAACAAAGGCTTGTTTGTGATTTACTGAAACACGTGTCGGGAAAGAGTAAATCTGGTGAGCCTTGTTCATGTTTATTGTTCAGAGTGGCGTTGGCAGGGGCAGAGTTGGCAGGGGTAGATTCGGGAGGCAGGGAAGTGGAAGCAAGGCCAGGGAGAAGCAAAGAGGGGGAGAAGCAATATTGGGGATCATTCCCAATTGTTAAAGGTGTTAAAGTTGAAATTTGAGTTGGCTGAAGGTATCTTCCAGTCTGATCTGGAAAAGATTAAAGACACTTGAAAGCATTTTAATTAAAAAAGCACCTGGTGCCTTTCCCTTCTTCCTGGATGCCAGCCTTCGAGTGTAAGCTGGGTGGGGTGGGAGGACAGCTCCCCAGGCTTCTCCTCCTGCCGCCCGACTTCACTCCAAGAGCTGCTTTTTTTTTTCTTCTGACTGACTGACAAAATGCTGCATTTTGCAAAAAAAAGGTTGTTTCTATTTGTTTTCTTTTTCCTCCTTTAAGTTTTACTCTTTTATCTTTCATTGTTCTTTTTTATTTGTTTTATCTTGTAACTTCATACAGCTTCACTTGGGTCTTTACTGATTTCCCTATGCTTCTTATGCCTTCTCTAAGTCTCCTACTTTTCTTGTCCATACCGCCCCCAACCCTATAACTGGTTGCTTTGCAGAATAACAGGAAACAAGTGCACTATGGTTTGATGCTATTATGGTTTGGATCTAAAATGCCCCTTAAGGGACTGGATGGGATCTGGGGATGTGATCAGAGTGTGAGGGTGCCAACCTCATTGCCAGATAAATCCACTGGTGAGAAGGTGGAACCTAGTGGAAGGGAACGGGTCATGGAGGTGGGACCTTGGGGGCTGTGTCTTGTCCCTGGCCCCTTCCTTTCTGGGTCTCTCTCTGGCTTTTCTTCCTGGCTGCTGTGAGATGAGCAGCTTTGCTCTGCTGTGCCATCCCTGCTATGGTTTTTGCCTCACCAGCAACAACTGATCCAAGTGTCCATGGACTGAAACCTCTGAAACTGTGAGCCACAATACATCTTTTCTCCCTTGAATTGCCTTACTCAGGTATTTTGTCACAGCAATGGAGAGCAAACTAACATAAACATCCATGGGGGATGTTATCAGTGTGATTCTGCTGTGAAAGTCATGGCAACCCTGCCTTGGGTTCTTCCTTTCTCCAAACTGAGGGTTTTCTTGGTCACTTCAGATCCATTCCTTTGGTGACTGACCTCCTCAAGGGTGATGACCATTCCTTGGAGAGTCTGCCTCAGTGAAAACTGATTTACGTCATGTGAGAGAGCTTGAAATCCTGGCTGGCCAGATGAGCCTAGAGCGAAGTAGGCCTTTGGAGATGAAGGTCAAATATAGAACACAGTGTCAATTCTAGTCTCAGATTTGAAAGTCAGCTTGAGGATTGAGAATACAGCAGGTCAGGTCTTGAGTAGAGGTCAGGATGCCTGGGATGCCTGACAAGGATCCAGCAGAGGATGCAGGGATAGAGCACGTCACCTACAGCATGTGGTCTGACTCTGGGGTGTGTTCTGGAATGTCCAGTTCTGTATGAGCATCCTTGATTTAGAAAAGGACAAGACCATCCCTAAAGATAACAAGTGATAAAGCCACACTCGCGCAGATGATTTTTCTCTTTGTCTCATGGTACAGTTTTCCTCTAGTCTACAATGCAGCGTGTGTAAGTAAATTTTGTATCATTCCTGCTTGAAGGAGTGGGGGAAAGGTGAAGGAAAAAGAACAAATCCCTCTGTTCGGTTGTAGCTATAGGTGGAAACCACCTGCCTTGCCCCAGCCGTGCTGTCTTTTTTCTGGAGGCTGGGAAGAGAGGGAAATTCACACTCTAGTGCTATTGGGACTCCCTGATGTAGAAGACAGATTATCAAAATATATATTTAAAGAAGGAAAAGCACAGAGAACCTCTCATTTTACTAATCCACAAACCCTATCATTTCTTGCCAATTCCCTCAGGGGGTGGGGAGGGCTGGAAGCCAGAGGGGTCTCATCACACTTCTCAACAAAGATTTAATAGCAGGGTGCAATGGGAAGGCTGAGATTACGGAGACTTTATTATGCTTACAAAACTGGGTAAGAGCTAGCATTGTAAATCATCAAAACTAAGCTACACTTAACAGGATAACTGTGTAAAGTGCATTTGGTAATACAGTATGCTTGTTGTTCTGAGTCATTTTTCTCTTTTCTCTTGCTAATTTGCAAACTTGAATTGTCTGTTAAGTGTTCTTCCACATCATTAATGTGAATTGCTTGGGTGTGAATGCAGAAAAAACTAAATGCTATTGTATTAGATCTTAACCCACTACCCACCGTACTATTGGTGGTTGAGTAGGTGGAAATCTGTGCGACAGGGAGCCTGCTGTTGTTTTGTGGGCATGTATTTACAGATCAGATGTATGAGGCCCTACCCACAGGACGACTTCTTTACAAATATTTCTGTACGGGTTCACATTTTTTGAGCAAAATGACCTAAATCGATGAGTGTACGCTGTGCATCAATGTGAAGTAGTATGTTCACTTAATATCATTTTGAAAGTTAGGAGATTTCCTAGAAACGTCAACCATTTTTGTGAACTGAGAACTTTTAGGTATCTGGAATATTATGGTGATTATTGTTGGGGGGGGGTGTCAAGATTTTCGTTATATGCTTGTGATAAATGAAAGATGAGTTGGTTCCCCTGGACAGCGAAGGACTGATGGCTATTCCTGTTGGCAGTGGGAGTAGAGAAAATGCATGTTTTACAGAGGAAAACATTATTTTCATAGAAACACATTGAAACTGCTTTTAGAACATTTTAAAACCTTTTTTGGAACTTCTTTTTGTTGTTTTCCTTATCAAATCATAGTGACATAAATGACATGAAATAAATACAATATTTAAAAACTTTGATTTATGTTGGGCTTAGGGGATTATGTTTTGCTTAATGTTTCTATATTAACTCATTGCTCTTATTTTGTTGTTAATCATTAATATATAAAATATCCATCCTTATATTAATTAGAAGGTTCTATATTTTTCATTTTACTATTTCCCTTCATTTTGATGGGTTATTTTTGTCCTCTCCCAAATATTTCTGTTTTTAGCCTACTTCATTTTCCTTGTCTCCTTAAACCCCCAAAATATGGCTTTTGTAGATTCTATCCTAAGCTCCTTCTGCATTTGCATCTTAGTTTTGGGATGAGCGGTTTCTAAACTTTTTTTTTTTTTTTTTTACAAATTTGTATGCACTTTCATAATTTGTATACATTAATACATTGTATAGATAATATGTGTCATACGACATTATGACGCATAGAAAGTAGAAATTGAGATATTAGGTAAAGATGAAATAAACAGTGTTTAAAAATAATTCTACTGTTTTTTAGTCTGCATATACTTTCATTTATTAATTCGTTTTAATGACTGTTAGAACTGAAAAAGCTACCTCGCAAAACCGGCAAAGAAAGAACGTATGTAATTTATTTGTTCGCAAGACTCATTGATATCCGTGGTGGATATAAGCCCATATTTCAAACTTTCATGACAGTCTTAGTTTGTTTGGCCAGCTTTTGGTCAGCTTTGTTTCCCTGCTATCTTTTTCCCTCCTCTTTCATATGATGGTGGACAGAAGGCTTTTATTAGGAATGGTCAGGCCAGGTTGCCATTTTCTTGTAGATTTCTTGTGCTTGACTATTAATATGTTGCGGTTTCCTTGCAAAAAACTCTTGAAGTCAGTTATCAAAATTTGAGGATTGCATGTGAGTGAAATTAGTTAAAACTAATCAAGGTGGTCTATGAGTCCATTTGACTGGGTATCATAAACTCTTTCTCAGCGGGGTGCAAAGGGTCGGAAAAGACAGGTCACTGACCAACTGAAGTGTCATTTGTCTTGCTCTCAGACAAGTCTGATTCGTACTTAGGTGGCCACTTATGATTGGTGTCCTTTCTGATTGGTTGCTAAATATGCTGAATGCACTCTCTGCCCTGTATTTCAGAGCCCACTGTTCTTATCTGCTGCTTGCTTCATGATGTGCAAAGCAGCTCACCACACGCCTGCCACTCCTGGTCTCAGAGAAACGGGCAGGGTTGAGTGTGGCATTTTTCTCCTCTCTCAGGGCCTGACTGAATTCTCCTCTGCATCCACGGAGAGAGAGCGAGTAGTTACTGCAAACTGGTTCTAACTTCTGAGTTGTCTGCTGAGTGAGCCCCTTTTTCCAGCTTTGGAAAAAGGGTCAGTTCAACTTTTTCAGGTCTTTATAAAGCAGTAAATCTTTATGATTTCCACATTGACTTTGCCGTAGCAGAATTTGCAAATATTAGTACCTTCCCTGCCGCTCTTTTTGATATAAGCGTTTGTGGAAGTCTCTACCAAAACATAGATGTAAAACAATCATTTTTAGGTCCATAATTTTCTCAAAGCTCTTTGAATTCTTCTGGGTAATATAATTGGAATTTGTGAGAGGGCTGTTGTAATGAATTATGTTTTTCCACTATGAGTGATGAGCTGTTACATTTATTAGTTTATTACAACTAAATGGTGTAAATGTTGAAAGGGTAGCTCAAAGAAATGTTTCTTTGTATTTTTGATTTTGTGTTTTCACTTTTAGCCTGCCTTAATAACTGAATCATATGGCAGCTACTGAGTATGAATGGAAAGTTCCTGAAAAAATAAATCTCCTGAAATAGAAGACAAATGGATGCATGTACTTTATTTTTTACAAGAAAAACCTGAGTGGAGAATATAATTTATTAGTTACAACTATACTCAGACTTTTCATGTCCTTTAATTTGAGTTTTAAAAAATTAGTGTTTTAAAGAGGATATAATTCAAGAAGAAAATTCATATTAATATCTGTGTATAAGAAAATGTTACCTTTGCGTAACCATAGCAGTTTTGGACAAACGGTTTTGCCTTACTTGTGTGATTGATAATGAATGTATAATGATCTCATTGTGTGGTTTCAGGATTCATTTGCCAAAAATGGTAAATAAAATGTCAAGAACATAAACCATGGGAGAATTTCTTCAAGAATTTCTACCGTGTCCTTGATGGTCATTGATGGTAATTAAAGCTGTCAGTGTGTCCCTGTGGAGAAGTCTAAAGATTTTAAATGAAGAGCTATATTTGGGACGTGGAAGCAGTGGGGGTCTCATTTGTGGGGAGGATGAATTAAAAGAGACCCCCTGTTTCCTAGGCTCTCCCTGGCCATTCAGTCTACCAAGTGAGCAGGGCAGTATTTAGCTGTTTGGCTACAGTTGTGCACATAAAGTTTCTTCCAGAGTCAGCCTGCTGTCAAATGTGAAGTTCTACAGGGGAAGACTTAAGGTGTTGAATTTTTACATTTTTGCCTGACTACATTTAATTTTTTTTTTTAAACATTACTCTTCTTAAAATGCTTGTGACTGATACCTATTTCCTTTTTGAGGTAGAGGTTTGCTTAAGAAACTATTGAAAGTAGACTTTTTCCACACCCTTCTCTTTGTGCTAAGCTTCTGGCTGGGGATTTTGTCTTTAGGGACTGACAGCAATGTCATGGAGATCCGTGACCTCTTAATAGGTCTTGGGAGGGGAAGGCAGGAATCTCTCTACACTCTGCCTCAGGGCTTAGTTCCTTTAAACTTCAAGGAATTGGACTGGAACTCCTCACTTCTCCTTTCTTTCTGCTTTACCTTCAGGGGAAATTGATCGATTAGAGGTGATTATTCCACAAACTCTGAACCCTTTCCCCTTCTTTGTTCCAACTGGAGCTTCTCGAAGTTTAAAGGGATTGAGTCTCCTGGGTGAGTGGTAGGATGAATTTAAGTAGATTATTGGGTAGAATTCTTTGAACACACATTAAAAGTGCTAAAAAAATATATTTGGAGCAGAAGGGAATATTTGAAAACATAAGGGTAAAGGAACATTTGTTTCAATATAATTATCATGTAATTATGTGGGTATCTTTGAGTGGATGATTGGCTGTTAGAATGTAGAATCACAGTAGTACTTCAAATCGAGAAAATAACAGGGCCGGTGCAACAAATGGGCAAATGTGCAAAATCAGGTTGGTGAATAAGACCCCAATAGCACCAAAGACAACCATAAATGACTGGATTTCTTTATGTCCTCTATTAAGCACAGACCGATTCTACTAGTCCATGACCTTTTCTTTCTTCTTCTTCTTTTTCAACTTCTTTGTTTAAAAACAGAACGAAGCTGGGGATTTAGTTCAGTGGTTAGAGTGCTTACTTTCAAGCACAAGGCACTGAATTCGATCCCCAGCACCAAAAAACCAAAATGAAATATCTGAGTTTTTGCATGTGTGATATATTTGCCTGATAGTGCCTGTGTAGTTCATATTTGAATTACATTCATTATCACATCCATTTTTCCTTTTTTTAAAAAAAAATCTAAATTTTAGACTACCTCCCCACAGAGCAGTATTAGCTCCCCCTGGTGACTAAATAAAAATGTGGACAAGGATGATGGGGTGATAAACTTGATGACTTCTATCCTCACATGCCTAATTAATAGTAGGGTACACAGTATGCAGTTTCAAGCACAAATTCCACTTGGTCTTAAGCAATCTCCATTTTCACAGTGGTTTTTTACACAGTGTATGTCAGCCCATCCTACGTGGCTTTCTTGGAATTGTGCCCATTTTGAAGACCACAGAGCTCTTGATTTTCTCATGTGAGAGAGATTGAAACAGAGGGCAGCGTTCAGGTCTCTGGAGAACTGGGAACTGATTATAGAAGCAGAAAATAAAAGTAAGAGCAGCTACCAACTTACCTAAGTATTATTCTCGCAAAATAGTCTTTCTACAGATGTTATCATTGTTAAAATTATTTCAAGGAAATATACTTTCAGCAAAAGCACTAATCAAACACTAAGATTTTTATTTTTGGTTGTGTCAAAAAATATTTTTCCATTTAATTAATGAATTATTTAAAGCGTATATTTTTATTACTCAGATTGCCTTTAAAGTTAAATTTTTATAGTCTAATTTGTAAAAATGTTCCCCATCATAATTAAATTATCAGGCTGACAAACTCTTGGGAAAGCTTTTGTAATCTTTTACAAAAGAAATCTGTTAAATCTACAACAACTTATTGTTTTTACATGTTACTTTCTGTGCAAAGTTATTTGCTTTTTCCCAGTGTTTTATAATGGTTGTCAAAAAGCCATGTACTGTGGCTATATGGACTACTTTAATATCCCATATTAAATATTCTATATTATCATGCCTTCAAAGGGAAAGTTTAAAAATTTTATGTAAGAGTGAATATTTGAACTTTTTTCTTTTCTTGTTCTTCTGAATATTTTTCTCTATAATTTTACACTCCTCCCACCATCTTATTGCTTTTCTTTCTTTCCTGGGGCTGTATTTTCATCGCTGGCCTATTGAGTTGCTCTTTCCTTTTGGTTTTCTGTTGAAGTATCTCTCTGTATTGGGAGAAAGATGAACACTAGCGTAAGACCGGCAAATGTGTGTTAATATGAACATTCTCACATGGACTCTGTGCTGCAGGTTGGCTTAGTACCATGTCAGGTGTGTGGCACCATTTCTGTCCCACCGAGAAGACCTCCACAGCCAGTGAGCAGCACCTCCCAGGAGCAGGTTTCCCCAGACTGCACTATGCATCCATCAGAAACCCCGTCCAGCAAATATGTATCAAGATCCTGTTTTTCATGCTTTAGCTTGAATCTTGAATGTCCCCCAAAGGCCCATGTGTTAAAGGCTCTGACTCCAGGGTCGTGCTCTTGGGAAGTGGGAGAGCTCTGAGAGGTGGGGTCTAGTGGGAGGTCTGTAGGTCATTGGCAGCATGGCCTTGAAGGGGATTATGGGACCCAGAGCCCTCCTCACTCTCTGTTGCTTCCTGGCCATGAAGTGAGCTGTTTGGTCTATCATGCACTTTCTGTTATTAGCATCTGGCATCACCCACACCCTCTGAGGCAGGAGATCAGGGTATGGCCAGCTGACAGGGCAGGTGGGCGTGATTTGTCAGTCACAGAGATCTAGGATACGTATGCCCAAGCTCTGCACCTGAGACCAGTCAGGTAATGCTCTCTTCAGTTGTTCTGGTGCAAGATCAAGCAGGTTTTTGATAAGATCGCCTAGATCTTACGTCAGCCTGAGGAATAGGAGATACAAAAGAGGGCAGCCATTAACCTTGTGGCAGCTGTACACTCTCTCTTTCAGTGGCCTGCTCTCACTTTGCAGAGTGTACTTCTTTTCCTACATTTAATTAGCCCACACTCACTCTGCAGGGCTTATTTCTTTTCTTACCTTTAATAAATATAAAACCTGGCTACCTTTTGCACACTCGTTTCTTGTCCAAGAACCTGGACAGGATCTCTTAGAGGAGTCCACAACATCCTACAATCCCAGTAACACCCCCAGAACATAAAACCAATGGGCTTCTCTAACCATGACTGGAGCCTTGAAGATCATGATTGTGGATTATCTCAAGTATTTTGGTATATTAGTGGAAAGCTGAAGAACACAACCAATAAGTTCTGAGAATACAGGGCTCAGGGCCCAGCATTTTTTGGGATACAAATGCTGGGAGGGGGTCACTGAGCTTTGGGGATTGCTCCCTGGAGCATCTAGTGCCTTTAGTGATGAGCAAGAATGAGCAGGGTGAAGATGGAGAGGTATTTCAGGCTGATTGGAGAGAAGGAAGAATAGCACAAGGTAAGAAATGAGCATAGAATCAGCTAGGCAGCTCCCAGCTAGAGGAAGAAATGTGAGATAAGGAATCAGTGAGAGGATAGGAATGTATTAGTAACAAGATGATGCCACACCACACCTGTTTCTTTTAAGCTCTCTGCACTCCTGCTAGTGGGAGAAAAGGGGCCAAGCGAGTGCAGTGGTGATAGGCTTGGAGAGGAGAGCCCAGCAGCCATTTAGGAGGTAAAGTCATCAAGATGGCATTGGATTCATTCTGAGGGGTGCAACAAAATGCAACGATGACCCAGGGCCAATCCTGGGTCTCTACATTCCTTAGGTAAGACGATCAACAGATGCCAGAAAAGCAGAATTACAAATGAGGATGGTGGCTTCTTTTTCCTGTGTATTAAATTTGAGATACTTTTCTGGGTAGCATTGTTTAGAACCAGTTGTGTCTTTAGGCCAGGACCCAAAGGTAGACTCTAGTCCATTTAGTAAGTGAAAATGTCCTCTTCTTTTGAATTATGGTTAAATTTTCTCCTTTTGAATTATGGTTAAGTTTTCTCTTTGTGAATTCTCTAAGGCTTTTTCCCACCTTATCCCCACTTTTTAACCTGATTCTGATCCAAGTTTTTTTGTTTGTTTTTTTTTTTTCCCTGATGAAAGAAAGATCGCCACTGCCCAGTTTGGTTATTAAAAGTTTTGTTCCTAGATATAAGGTCCTTTGTAGCTAGGATCGTTACATCAAGAGGATATGACATTCTACTATCTTTTCCGTGAGAGCAAGATATATGAAGCACTAAGGCTGGCTAGTGTTCTTGTCTTTCAAGACAGGGAATTTTGACATATGAGGTTTAATGCTTCATTGAAATCCAACAAATGGATGCTAAGAAGGGTGCTTTACTCTCAGGATTTAGAGCAGTGATTTTTTTTTTTTTTCTGGAGAAAATAAACTACTGTCCATCTCCATGGGAAATCTTATTATTAAGGAATTATTAGTTACGTTCACCAGCTGCTATCTCCCCCACCCCAAGAAATTACCAGGCAGATTTAATTTTACTGTTCATTGCTTGAAATCTGTGACCATTTTGTGAATCTTAACAGGCTGCTTTTATGGCTGATTTTCAGACTTGCAGTTTCCCATCATCTCCCTTAGTATTATTTTCATTAAAAATTCCATTAGCTTAAAAAAAAATCAATGTAATCATTCAGTAGTAATTAATTCTTACCAATCTTCTGAAGGAGAAGTGAATTAACAAAACTTCAAAATGTTAAAATGGGTAAAAAGTGTTGTGTGGTTAATGGGGGCAGGAAAAATGTTGGTATAATGGGTGGAGGGCTCAGGCAGCTGGCTGGCTGCAATGCAAATCTCAGAGCTGCGTGGCCTCAGGCAGATAATTTAAATTTTTAATGCATAAGTTTCTTATCTGTAAATTAGGGACAATAAGGAAAAGGTGGTAGGTGAAATTGTCTGTCTCGTTGGCTAAATGAGATGGTATATGTATAATCCTAGTAAAGTGCTTGATAAACATTATGCATTAGTATGATTGGTATTAAAGATGATAATGATTCCTTTAAGATCACACGCAGGAGTTTCAGACCAGAGTATCTAACGGAATCCTGAGACCTTTGGAAAGAGTATGAGTTAATCTTTGGCATTCTTTCCTAAAATTCACCCCTTTTATAATTCAAAAAGAAATGATATATGATGGATGCTGGGGTATTGGGCATTAGAGAAAGTGACTATTTGTTGAGTTATGTGTAATCGATGCTTTTTTAGGAAAATTTTGGTATTTAGTTAGATTTATAAAGAACAGAGAATGTTATGCTCTGGGGATACAGAATATAGCTTATTTCTATATAATGCTTTATTCTATTATAAGATGTTAAAATTAAAGCCCTGATGTCAGTTTTTAGTAGGAACTCTGGTCTGTAAAGTATAAAAAGTTCATGGTGCAGTGGATGCCGTTGGAAACTTGTATACTTGCATTTAGTGGCACAGATTTTCCTATGCAAGTTTTAAAATGGCTTCAAAAGATTTCTGTCTAGTTTTGTGAATTAGCTCAACAAATCAGAATATATTTCTTTTACTTTTGTGCAGTTTAGAATATTTATACCTCACTTTTAATAGGCAGGCGTAGTGTTGTGGAATTAACCTACCTCTAATGGAGTTTCAAGTGATCAATGGTTTTGAAAATTATCTGTGTGAATTCGCTTACATACTGGAGGGTTGTACTTCTGTTTTCTGGGGGCATAGGCTCTGAAGAGATGCATTTGTCTAATACATGATCGTAAAGACTGTTGACTGGCTTTCCAGTACACTAGACACACCAAAGCAGCATATTTCATGTGTATGTATTAGGTGTGTTGCCATCGTCACATCTGCTGAGCAGTGTTGAGGCACAGAAGAAACAGGAGTCTTGAACCCCACTGTGAAGGTTCTTACTGTGCACTTGAGGAAGAGAACACATGTGTCCGAAAATGTAATATTGAATATGACTGTGTGTCATTAAATGTCGGAATTGTTACTATAGGTGGTAAATACCATGAATGTTGGAAGAAGCGGGTGTTATGGTTTGTGTGTAGATGTCCCCCCAGAGCCTCGTGTGGTCATAAGTGGAGTGTTTTCAGAGGCGGCTGGATCTAGAGTGTGTGATTACTCAATTAGTCCACTGATTGGTTTGGCATAATTCTGCTGGGATCAAGGATGTGACACTAGGATTAAAATTGCTGGGATTAAGGGTGAGAGTGCTGCCCACTCTAAGGACAGAGAGCCTGGATAAAATACGAGGGACAGAAAGAGGCTTGTCTATTCCCTTGCTTACCACCTTGCTTACTTTGCTGCCTTCTGCCTGTCTACTCAGCTGACTGTGGACTGAAACCTGCAAAAGGTGAGCTAAATAAACCTTTCTTCCCCTCACTTTGGGTGTCAGGTATTTTGTGTCAGCAAGGAGAAAAAAGTGACTAAGACAGGGAGAGTGGTGAGTGTATGCAGGGGAGACCTGGGAAGAACCAGAGGTGACCCCTGCCCAGAGGAGTCATTAGGAAGCAAATAGGAGGGAGTGAATATGGGAGGAAAGGGCAAAATTGGGCATTCCAAATGGGAAATCACTAATGGATAAAAGGTCTGTGATTTAAAATTGATCTCTCATGCAGGCAACAATCTGACAATCCGTGTATGAGTACTCACAAGTTTGAACTGGGCATAGTACGTGTACAAAGTGCTGCAAGTGTGCACCAAGCAGAGTAACTATAAAGTCAGTTTCTAACCAGAACATTTAAAAAATCTACTTTGAGTTCTGTTTAAAGAATATCGTGAAAAGAATGAAGTAAGGTAGAGTTTATGAGCAACTATTGAGAAGCGAGTTAGGTTGTGACAGCAGTTTAGAATACGTAGAAACGAAATACTTCTCTAAAATAACCTCACTAGTGCAGACTCCACATGAAGGCCCTCCATTCATCAGAAATATGTCGAGCCTGCCTCCAAGAGACTGTAATTGATAGTAGCATCTCTTACCGTAATGCTTTGCTTAAAATGTCATGAAGTGTCTTAAGACTTAATTTTCATTTAAGTTTTATTCTTATTATGTTATGAGCCTTGGTGCTTATCAAATGTAAATTTTCTCCAGTGAAGTAAGAAATTACTAGCACAGCTATTAATAGTTTAATGAGAAGTCTTATTGCTTCTTAAAATTTGTATTTTCATGGTGATTGACAATTATTAATTGGTTAATCCTCTGTGTGTGTGTGTGTGTGTGTGTGTGTGTGTGTGTGTAAGAGATAGGTCAATATTTATCTCCACTATAAAATGAGAAGATTGAGAAATCAAAAACTACTGAATTTCCTTAGCAACCTATTCCTATATGGACTTAGCAAAATAAGTGTTTACTCTTATACAGTTTTTTAAGTTAACCAAATATATTTGTGATGAATGACTGATCACCTGAGGTATCTTTTCTATCCACCACTGAATTAAAATCTATTCATACAAAGTGGGAGTCTCAACACAAAATGTAAATTTGAACTATAAGCGTAAATAATTACGTATAACAGAAAACCCCAAACAACAGATCAAACGAGAAAGAAGTTTCTTTCTATGAGATAGGTAAGAATTCGAGAGATAAATAATCCAGAGTTGATTTTGAGGCTCCATGGTTTTGCAGGGTCTGGGAATTTTTCCTTGGTGCTTTGTCCTCTAGAACCACCCTGTGACTGGCATTATCAGATAGGCAAAGGTAGCTGCTGGAGTTCATGTCACCATGTCCAGTTGGGGATAGAAATAGCAGTGGGGAGGGGTGGGGAGGAAGGGTTAGCAGAGTCTCCTTTCCCTGATCGCTTACCCTTTAAACAGCCTTGTCATAAATTCCATCCCCTTGTCCTCTGTACATCTCATTGGAAGGGAAGAATGGATTTTGAGGTAGGCATCTGACAATCTCTCACACAACTGGTATATTCAAATATTTTTATATTTTTTATTATTTTATAATGTTTTCTATTACTCATGATATTTTTCTCTTCCAATGTCATGTATAATTTAGAGTGCTCACTAAAACATAAGAGCTTTTAAACTCCCAATGTGGACAGACCTTTTTCTCTGGTTGATAACTTATATTCTTTAATTATTTAGCAAATAGCACATCAGATTTTCCAATGGAGAAGCTGTTGTAAGTTGAAGGCCAAGCTGCACTCCAGGATTCTGTGCTTTTGATCATCTTGACTCCTGTCTTCTAATGCCTCAGTACTTACTTCTAGAAAGAAAAATAAGGAGACATCTTTACCAGAGCAGAAATGCTTACTATGGCAAGTCAGACATGTCAGTATACATGACACCAAGGAATGTTTTCTGAACCATGGCACAGCACATGGAACTTCTGTGTATCCAACCAACCTCAACACTGTCTTATTTATCCCCAGGAACTATATTTTCCATGAAAGCATCATAAAAGATGCTCCATTCTACATGTGTCCTGGGACACGGAGGTCAATTAAGTGAAAGACATGTCACTCATCTGCTTTTGGGGCATGATGTATCACCTGGCCATGAGTGGCCCACCCCTGCGAGCTGGAGACATGGCACTGCTGAGGGGTCTGACATGCATCCAGGCTGCTGTAATACATGCCTCCTTTTCACTGCTGGGTGTGTCGCAGTCCCTGGAATGCTGCCGTACACTCCTTTCTCTCACCTTGGTTTTTCCTGATGGCTCCTCCCAGCATCTGTAATGAGCTAGTGTGAAAAAGCCTACTAGATCTTTTATAAAAACGGAGGGGTGGTAGAAGAAAGAAGTTTCAGTAAGTAGCACGTTAGTGGAAGGACAGAAGGTTACATTGGGATGCTGAAGAATGAAAGGTAAGAGTTAAAAAGTCTCTTTGAGGTCATCCAGCCCAACTTCCTTTTTTGTAGAAAAGAAAATGGAGACTCATTGTCACTTAACAATTTACTGTTTCTGTCCGGACTTGAACATTGAACTTCTGGCTCCAAGTCCAATGTCAATTTTGCTACAATTGTTTCGTCAGGTGCAATGCACAATGGACCATAACATAAGCCATTGGCTGAAGATGCATTCCGTTTGGAGTGACTGGTTGTCGAGGGGTTAATGCCTTTATCTTCTTCAGGTGGGCACGTGTTTCCTTCAGAAGTTGCACTAGATATTCCTCTGTAAGTGGTTGGACTCCGTGAACGCCCTGCCCGCTCCTCTCTAATTGGGATATTTCCCAAGCGCCAGCTACTACATCCTCGGGGCATGCTAGTGTGTAAGGAGGACTCCTGCCCGTTGCTGTGGGGCTTGTACCAGCAACATGGGGGCTACATCATCTCCCTCGGGGGGGTGGGCCACTGAGACAGTTCAGGCTACCATTTGGATGTGCTGTGAGTGTCATGCGCCTCTTGGTGCAGTCCCTGGTGTTATTAGGAAGAGTCCTCTGAAAGACTGATATTCCCAGAGACAAAAGTGATTGACCACCTTCTAAGTCTCTCCGAATGTAGGTGATTCTTGGGTTTTGAGTAGAAGGTGTGGGGGCAGTAAGATCCTTCTCAGCTGCTTTTGGGCTCCTGTGGTTGTACCAGGTAGTATCTGCAGGTCCGTATATCTGGTCGTGGTCAGTTTTCCTGATCTCCTGGACATTTTTAGATTTCTCCAACTCTTTATGAGGCCCTTTTCCAGATTTCAGAAAACCTCTAATATATCCCCAGTGCTTATCCCAGAAATGCCACAAAACTGGGTACAGATATAATGGAAGAAAAAGGAAGTTCCAGCTGCCACCGGCTCATGTTTGCTAACTGGAAAAGTTACGCGTGCTTTCAAAATAAAAGCAAGTTTATAGACACTTTTTAGTAACGCTGTTACATTGTTAGGGAATTAAAATGTGTGTCATAGGCAACTATCATCCACCTCTGTTTGCAATACTCAGGAGAAACGTATATGTTTCTCGTCATGTTTGATGTTTGCAAATTATTAATTTGTATACATCTTCGAGGGTGGGAAAGTATTTGATCGAAGAATCAGAAGAAGAGAAGGGAGGAGTAGAATTTTCCATATAAACATATGCTTGCTTTATGCCTTCACTAAAGTTAAAGTTGAATATTTATAAATGTTTTTGAAGAACTTTTAATATTTTTATTATAACTTGCAAAGTTTGAAGTGACTCCTTTTTAATGTTTGCTTTAGCGAAACTTTCTGATCTTTCTAATCATCCACAACTTGTAGGTTTTAATACTAAGAGATGTGAAGAGATAACAAAATGAGGATTTTCTTTTGTTTATTCACTGATAGAACAAAAGTTTTATTTTCAAGATTCCTATAGTATTTCCTTTGGGTGCGTGTGTTTGTGTTGGGGTGTGTGTGTGTGTGTGTGTGTGTGCGTGTTGGCCTGTCATCATATTTATAAAGTACATTGGGCCCTTCATATCTAGATTCTACATTTGTGGATTCAACCAGATGTGGATCAAAAATATTCAGAAAAAAGAATGCCTACTGAACTTGTACAAACGTTTTCCTTTTCATCCTTTAAGAAATATAGTACAATAACTATTTCCCTAGCATTTACATTGTATTGGGTATTGTAAGTAGTCTGGAAATGACTTAAAGTATACGGGAGGATGCGTGTAGGCCAAGTGTGAATAAATACTACAGTGGCTTATCTAAGGGACTGAGGATCTTTTGGTTTTTGTATCCCTGGGGGATGTTGTGGAACTAATTCCCTGTGGATACTCAGAGACAACTCTGTTATGGAAATTCTTATAGTGATTCATTGCCGAGTAATGAACCACCATAAAAGTTAGTGACTTAAAAACAGTAACAGTTTATTCCTTCCTCAGATTCTTCAAGTTAACCTGGTGGATCTTCTTTCTTTGTTGGGACTGACCCAGGGCTCTGGATAGTCTTGCTTACCTGGTTGGTGCTGGCTGTACCTGGGAGCTCAGCAGGACTGCAGGGCCCCTCAGTGGTCCTCTTTATAAACCTCTTCATGTGGCAGTGTAGGTTCCACACAGCAAGGGTCCAGGTCCGCGGAGCACAGCGCCAAGGTCTAGGCTCAGGCTCAGAAACAACACAGTGTTACTCCCCTCTTCCTCTGTCGGTTAACGTACACTCACAGTCTGGCTCTCAGACAAGAGGGAGGGAAGTGATGGGGAACTTCTTGATGGGGAACTAAGAAGGTCACACTGTGAAAGGGCACGTGGGCTGAGAGTTATTGTTGTGGCTGCCTTGGGAAACATAATCTACCTAGGAAATCAAAGCCTTTCTTATTATCATTTCTTTTCTTCCGAGTCTGTCATGCAATTTTAATTGATCTTATGCTGCTACCAGAAAAATAGGAAGCAAGGACTTAGTGTCAATTCTTAAACTGTAGCCCTTGTTTCCCCTTTGTAGCGCAGAAATCCTCTCTAGAGTGGTACGCCCTTAATATCCTCTGGTTCCGCTCATCTGTCATTGGGTATCTTTATTAAAGAAACGTTAGTCAATACAGTGTTTTCTTGCCCTGACTAGTATTGGACAGTTGCTTTGAAAAAGACCTTATAGTATTTGCCCCAGCAAGTTTTAACACCTGCTAGCAGTGGTATACTTCTTTTTTGACAATGACACAGTGATTGGGTGATAGCTTGTGCATTTTTCTTTCAGTGAGAGTACTGCATAATTACTGTCATTTCGAAGCCGCTAATTTTGTTTGTGTCAAGAAGTCTGCGTGGTTACTTGTATTTACTTATCCCCTTAGTCTGTAGAAACAAACTTTGGATAGCCTTGTGGTATCATTACACTATTATTCACTGTCTTTCTCTACTCCTCTCCTTCACCAGGCTTTGTACATGAACATGTTTGCAGCCATTCAGCTTTCGTTTGGTACAGTCACAGGTTAGTATTCTGATGGCTTCCTACCCAGACCTCAGGAGGCCCAAGGTCTGGTGCATGTTAGGCAGAGGAAAACTGACTTTTCCTGACAGGGATGAGTCAGTTTCCTTCTGCATCAAGATGTTTACACACGGGGACAGATGAAGAGGATGACAAACCTGGGTCATGTGACACCCCCCACCCCATTGTTTTTCTTTGCTGGATTTCCACGTGGGAAGCAGTAGCCGCTGAAACATTGCCGTCGCTGCTGCGCCCAGGATGTCCGCTGTCCAAGGTGTGTCCATGTTGGCAGCCAGCTCCTTGGCCGGGGGCCAGCGCTGCATTGTTTTAGGGGTGCGCTCACTCTACAAGAGGGACGTTCTCCTGTATCTCCTGTGAAACTTTAGGGGGTGATTCGGTTCAACTCAGGGAAGCCACAGTTGTGCCTATGAATTGCTTCCACCCTCTGCAGCCTAAATTATTCCCACCAATCATTTTTTTTTTAAAGCTGCTAAGTCTAGTATGTTGCCCTGCATTGAAACGATTATCCCTAATATATAGGACCAGTGCGATCCTGAAGTTGAAGTAGAATCAAGGAAGTCATACAATGTGTCACTCTGCTTACACAGCTATCCCATTTTAAAAATATGATGTATATAGAAAACAGTATTAGCGACATCGTTAAAGGGGAACCAAAGTCCTAGAGGTGGTATGATTCCCTTTCTCCTGTGATGGGCAGGGAAGAAGGAAGGGTGTAGAATATTATCACACCTCTCTGTTTGAGCAGCAGCTGGAGAGAGAGCGCACGGAGGAGAAAGGAAAGAGGAAACAGACCTGAGGGGCCTAAGGTGTTGCCTCACGTTTACTCCAATAAGTCTACATGGTGAAACACAGGCAGAACCCATCCGAGAGACGTTCTGATTGTGTAATTATGCCCAGAGTTGATTAATTGCAGAGACCCTGACCAGGACATCACTTGGAAGAAGTGACGGTGTGAATTGGCGGTATAGTCTGAAGGCTTTTGTAAATTTGATATTTCTTTTGTGTTATTGTGTACATTTTTTTCCTCTGTGATTTACATGAAACAGGACTTGTGTTCTCTGGCAATAATAACTCATTAATAACTGAGAGAAGCAGTTTTTCAACATAATGAAAAGAAGCTGTATCCCCAAACATCCCCAGCTTTTAATCAGAGTGAGTGAATAGTTAATGTATTGCATCAGACCCAGGAACTGGTACAGAGTGATCTCTAGTACATGTTTGATGAATGAGTGGATGATTGAGTGCACCAACCTATGAATGAATCAGCTGAAAAGTCTAAGAAATGAGAAAGATTTATACTCTAGGATTTCTACTAACGATTTATGGAGATTATTGTAATAACAATAATAATAATAATAATAATAATAATAAAAGAAATATCTGAAACTCGCTTAAATCTTCTTGCAAAAAAAAAAGAATAAATATACACATGTCTGAAAAACAGAACTTTTATCTCTGAACCAGTGGAGAAACTGTTGATCATTTGCTGTTTGCATGTTTCCCTCGAGGACCTGGGACTATATATAGTCAAAGACAGTAGTGTGTTAGAGTACATTTTACATTAAGACAGGACTTTCACAGCTTTGCAATATCACTAACTTTTTTTTTTTTTTTGGTGCTGGAGATTGAACTCAGGGCCTTGTGCTTGCTGGGCAAGTGCTCTACCTCTTGAGCTAAATCCCCAACCCCCATTAACTTCTTAAGTCATACTGCATTTAGTAGTATTCACATTTATGTTCTATGTTTTCTACTGGCAAGCCGTACCACACTGATTTCTTCTCTTTCTCTCTCTCCCTCCCTCTCTCTCTCCCTTTCGCTCTCCCTCTTTCTCTCTCTCTCTCTCTCTCTCTCTCTCTCTCTCTCTCTCTCTCTCGATGGCTCTTCAGTGATGCCCAGACTGTCATAAAATTCCTGGGCTCAAATGACCCTCAGCCGACTAGCTGGGACTGCAGGCATGCACCGCCACACCTGGCCTACATGATTTCATTTAATGTCTAGTGGCACTAAATGAATAAATAAGCATTTGATAAGAATTTTACGTGAATTTGCTGTCACCTGAATATTGTAAATTGATTTTATGGAGGCTGTCACAGATCTTTTGCCTGGCACATGCGTATTCTACAATTTCTGATATCAAAACTGTTTTTACAAAGTGTAACTGCCAAGAATTTGTACAAATCCTGTTTACCATTTTCATTAGCTTCTTGAATTAAGAAGTTTGATGTGTTGTAGATGTTTTGAAAAATACCTAAAGAATGTAGGTCTTGTTTTAGGGTCCATTCCAATTCATTATATACCTATCATCTTTAATAGTGTGAGGAAAGAAAAAATTATAAAGAAATGGTTGCTGTTTGTAAGCCTTTATAGTTTATGGAAGCACTACACAAATCCATTGTATTACCCCTTTCCCATTGCTGGGATGCAGTACCGATACCCACAACTTTAAAAAGGAGGGTTTTATTTAGTTCATGGTTTCAGGGGATTCAGTCCTTGGTCAGCAGGCTCCAAGGCAGGAACGTCATGGCTGAAGTGAGTGATGAGGCAAAGATGCTGAATTCATGACAGCCAAGAAACGGAACAGGGGAGCAGTGGCAGAGAGGAAAGAGCCAGGGAAAGTCACACCTCTGTGACCCACCAGGCACATCCAGCAGTGTGCGCCACCAGTCCACTGGGTGACTCCCAAGCCTATCAAGTAGACCCAGTCAAGCTTACCCACATCAAACAAGTGCAGAAAGACATAAAGACACTCTTTCTGCATTCATTCATTCATTCATTCATTCATTCAAAACATACTTATTGAGCACCTGCTGTATGCCAGCCACTATTTCTTATACTGAAGATATAGTCTTGGACAAGACAAGAAAAATTCCTGCTTTCTAGGAGTTTATGGTCTTGTGATTGTAGTTAAGCAAAGCCAAGTTTAAAGAGATACACTTTAGAGAATATAACTAAGCACCAGTGTGTGTAGTCAAGACAGGAGAAGTCACCGTGTTCCAGGAAGGGCTGCTGCATGCCGAGGGAGACCTGAACTTGACCTTGAAGTAAAGAAGGTGTTTGCAAAAGCAGAAAGAAGTTAGACATGTACTTCAGTGTAAATATCCCACAGTGTGATCTGTGAAGGTCAAAACACTGTCTAAAGAAGAGTGTTTGTTTAAGGAAAATTCTCTGATCATCATTCCTGTTCCATACGCACCCACCAGTTTCCAGCAGTCCAGGTTTCAAGGCCATCAGCCATGGAGTTATATTAGAAAGAAGCATGTCCGAGTGGTGCTGGAGAAATATGCCATCTCAGATCCCAAATCATAGCAAGTCTATGCAGGTAGAACATAGGCCACTTGCATACATGAAAATGTGCAGAAATGTCTCTTAATGGAAGGATTCGAGCGTTATTTGCAATATTGCTGAAAATACTTATATTTACAGAGAAGAATAGTAACAGATAGCAGTAATTTCTCTTTGAGGAATCATTTGTATCTAGTTCTTCTATTGAATGGGATAGTGTTTCCAGATCCCCACAGACTATTTTGTAAAGTTATAGGAATAAAAGGAAATGAAATATGAATGCAGTTTCTAAGCCATTAGATCTAAAATAGACAAGGGCCATTGTAAGAGAAAAACAAACAAGGAAGAGACTATAAGGCCATCCCTTAAACTATTCCCATGCTTTCTGAGATGTGTAGTATTTTTAAGCAAATAATTTAATAAGGGATGTGATGAAAGTAAAGTGTCTTCGGCTTCATGTCCACCAAATTATAAAACCATGTGCCAGTACTAAGGCTTGATAAGGATGTAAAGGAATAGAGACTTTCAGATGCTGCTGGTGGGAATGTAAATTGGCAGGACCACTTTGGGAGGGTGGTTGGCATTATGCAATAAATTTGAAGGTATATAAATTCTATAACTCAGCAATTTTGCTGCTTCTTATTCTGGAGAAACACGGATGGGAGCCGTGTGCACATACATGTGTGTTCGTAGCAGCATTGTCTACAGTAATTAAAACTGGAAACAGCCTGATGTCCAACAAATAGACTGGATAAATGCATATTCATACCATGAAATAGATCAACAGAAAAAATGAATGAATTATGACTACACAAGATGAATAACTCTTGCAAACATAGGGATAACTCAAGAAAAGAGACAAAAATAATTCGGTATGAATCTGTTCACACAGTTCAAAATTAGGTGAAACTAAGCTATTGTGTTTAGGATTTTATATAAAGGTGGGAAAATGGTAAAGAATGGAAATCACTACCACAAAAGTCAGCTTGGTGGTTGTCCTCAGTGTAGAAGGGATGAGGAAAGTAGTATTCTCTCTCTGCACCAGGCTAGGTCTTATACAAGTGTCATTTGTAATAATTAATTAGGATGCCTATTTATTTTCTGTATATGTATTTCTAAAGGCATGTACTTCAGTATGTATATTTCATCTTTTTTTTAAACTTTATATGAAAGAGATAAAGGATGTCAGAGACTGTAGTACAGGAAGATTTATGCCCCAACCTGCTTCTTAAGGTGCAAGGCAATTGCATAAGAAATGTAGACAAATTTGCCATCAAATATATTGAATTTCATTACATTGAAGCATAATTCACACATGGTAAAAAATAGGGTTTGCTACCAATGTCCAATAATTTAAAAAATAAAATGAAAACCTCTTTTTCTAGAGTCATGGAAAAAAGAAGAGATCCTATGCCTTTAAAATCAAATATGATAACTAATTTGTAGAGCAATTATTTTCCCATGCTTTCTGTGTCTTTATTGATTGAAGCACCCTCTTGAATCATACCTTAGAAGCAAATTGACCAGAGGATCAGCAGAAAATTAACAGCAGGGAAAAATGAGAATGCTTGTCTTATCTAGAGAAACCAAGAAATTTTTATGGATCTTATTATTTTAAAATCATCTGTGATTCCTCTTTCAGGGAAACTCTTAATAGTTCCCCAATAGTACCAGCATTGCAGAGCATTATCCAGTAATGAAAGAGAATGTTAATAAAATCATTTCTTTTTTATGTTGATATGGATCAAAGTTGCAACTTCAAAATACCAATGATAAAAATGAACCTTTTAAGATTCTAGGTTACTGGTAGGAAGGATAATATTCATTAACTGGAGTTCACTTCTCATGCTCTGGATTAAAGAAGTTATTTGCAAGCAAGCAAAAAAAATTCATCTTTAATTTGCTAATCATAAGGCACTACTTTTTTGAACAAGTATTGTGTCTTTAAAATGAATTTTTAATTTAAATGTGTGACTGTCATAACATATTCTTTGGTGGAGTCTTTGGCGGCCGACTTAAAAGTGAAGGTTGTATTGTATGCAAGAGACCAGATGCACTGTTGGCCAAAAACAAATTGTTGAATTGATTTATTTTCCAGCTAAAGCCATACAATGGTATTTAAATATCTGAAACATAAAAATGAATACTAACAAAACAGCCAACTATTCCATAGCAGAGCATAAAACCTGCAAGTATTAGGAAGAGTATCATAAGTACCTATCTTTAGGTGTTTAGAAGCACAATTAAAGTTTGGAAATAATAATTTTGTTGTTAAGTCTCTAAAGAGCTGCAATAGCAAGATCACCTTGAGGTAGAATCCAGAAAAACTAGTTTTAAATATTGTGCTCCTGGAGCAATGATTGATTCTCTAGTGTAAATTTCTTGGTAATGTCTGTTTAGAGACTTCTAAAAGATTGAATGTGTGTATGTGCGTGTGTACAAGCACAAACAAGAAATCTGTTAGTATAGTAATAATCTTCATTGGAGTCTTCTTCTGGGCAAAAGGTATAGGAATGTTTGGTAATAATTTCTTTGTGATGAAAGCTTACATTGAAAAATGGGATTATAAGTATGGTTTTTCCTTAATTATTGATTAAAACAATCACTAAGCAAGTGGGTATCCAGAGCTTTTCCATTATATTATGTCTTGTTATCTCCCCTTCTTAATTTATTTACTTTCTATTGAGAAAACTAAGATAATGACTTGGAAATTGAGGCAAATACACAGTGGGAAGCCATTGGTCAGTAGACTAGGAAGTGACCTTGGGGATCACTTGGGGAGCACTCTGTGCTTTGGGGGCCCCAGGATTCCCACCAGTTTGAGAAGAGAAGAATTGAGATGGAGGTCTTTGGATTAAATCTTGAGCATTGTACCTAGGATGCAGATTAAATGTTTTTTTTTAAATCAATTTTATTAATCTTTGAATTCTTCTTGGAATTTGTGTTTACATAACAAATTACAATATTGCAAAAGCCACTGCTTTAGTGCATAAATCCCCTTATATTAATCAGTTGTCTAAGGCTATAGCAGAAATACCTGAGGGTGGGTAATATATAAAGAAAAGTAGTTTATTTTGCTCATAGTTTTATGTGTTTTGTTTGTTTGTTTGTTTGTTTGTTTGTTTTGTGGTGCCGGGGATCGAATTTCGCTCATAGTTTTAGACTTGGTGCCAACATCTAGTTAACTCAGCTTCTTTTTTCTTTTTCTTTTTTTTTTTAGTTTTTATTTTTTTGAGATAGGGTCTTGCTATGTAGTTCAGACTAGCCTTGAACTCACTATGCAGCCCAGGCTGGCCTCAAACTTGTGGCAATCTTCTTGCCTCAGCCTCCAACATCTAGTTAATTCAGAGAAAGTGAAGTTTCCTGGTAAGTAGTCAGTTAAACTAGAAGATTCTTCTCCTACCAGGAGAAATACAGGTCAGGTATATGGGTTTTGCCAGACACCCAAAGATCCTGGAGTCAGTAACCATCACAGCTCCTACAGACAATTCTGCTCTCAGTAGACATCTGTGGCCCTTCTCTCCAAGTCCTAGGCATGCTGCATTTAATATTAGTTGTGCCCCTACAAGTGGCATCTCCTTTTTCAACTGTGGGAACTAGAGAAAACAACTGGCACTGGGGAGGGAGCCCCTGGCTGCATCACAGTATGGCAGCATGTGTGAGAGAGGCAAGTTTATATGGTGATATAGGAAGCCAGAGAGGGAGTAAGGAGTCAGGCTTGATTTTTTTTGAACAACATTTTACCCATTTTACCCTTTTGGCGACTGACTGGGTTATCGCCATAATCCCTTTAGAGGGCTGTGTTCCATGTGACTTAACCACCTTCTCTAGCTTTCTGCTTTTAAAGCTCATACCACTTTTACACACTAGGGACCAAACTTCCAACGCATGAAGCCTTGGAAGACAAACCGCATCCAAACCAGAGCACCCCCCCCCCCATCTTCCACTTTCCCTTTCGAGTAGATGGAAGCCCAATAAAGTTGGGACCTGCTCAGGATTTCCCTGCTGGTAGTGGCTGAGGCCATGTGTTCATATCTAATGTTGCTGTTTCCCTGGCAACATCGACAGCACCCTGCCTCTCCGTATTTGTGCCCATCTACTCTAGGATGTGTTTTCTGATGATGAATATCAGTACTTGTCTTTTGGGTACATACTTTTCTGTGATTATGCTTAGGCTGCTGCTTACACAGAGGACAAAAGAAGAGACACAGTTGGGCACAATGTCTCAAGAATGCTGCGGGAGGTTTTTAAAATACCAGTGTTGGGAAGGGTTTGTTGGAAGGGTCCATTTTGTGAACATACTGCATTATTGTACAGGAAGTTAACTAAGCTGAAATGTAAGTGCTGTGACATGGTGCGGATGGGACTAAGAGGTCCAGATCTCTAAGCATGCTGAAGCAGTTGCACGGTACATGTATGAGATTCACCCACCTATAATGTCCAATATTTAAGTTAGCATCACAGTTTGATAGGACACAGGAGTAAGTGGCAAACTGGCAGGTGACCAGCATAATTGTCAGTGGACATACTCACCTGACTTCAGGCAAGCCAGAGACTTGATTTTGAACTTCCAGGTCAAATAACATGCGGCATTTTAAAGAAATAGCCTTGATGACACTTCCTTCTTTTATACTGCTTCTGTTTTCCCTCCTTCCTTTTCTTCCTTTCAATTCACATTAATCAAGTGCCTATTATGTGTCAGATACTGTCAGGTATTAAAATCTTTCTTGTTCCAAAAGAATTTGAAAGGATGATTTTTTTTTTTTCTTTCAAGGTACAAAGGTTAGAATTTCCAAATAACTGGGATAAAAACATCTTAAATCTTGACAACTTTTCAAGCAAAGTTCTATCTAGAGAGGGTGTTGATCTTGTTAGGGAGAATCAAAAATTCTACTCTTTTCTCTAGTTCTCAGAGTTGAAAAAGGGAAATGCCACTTGTAGAGCCATAAGTAATAGTAATGTAGCATGGCTAGGGCTTAGCAAGAAGGGTGGCAGACGTCTTCCGAGATGGGAATCGTCTGTAGGAGCTGTGATGTTTATTGACTCAAGGATCTTCGGGGGTTTGAAAGCAAAACCCAGAGACTGACCTTTTTTTTTCCTGGTGGGAGAAGAATCTTCCAGTTTAACTGACTGTTTACCAGGGAACTCCGTCCGCTTTCTCTGAATTAACTGTAAATGATTGTACTCCTGTACCTGAGGTTTGAATTCATAGTTTACTTACAGGTGGCTGTGTAATCCCACCACTTTTGCCTTTGAGTGACAATATCGAGGGTTACCATCAACTGAGATGCCATATTCAGACATTCCATATGAGGATTTGGGACACCTTTCTGAGCTGACATGGCACATTTATTCATTTTATTGCACTTAATGGATACCTTTTCCAAATGAATATGGAATTGCTCATCTCAATGAAGTGATTATAGTTTTGTATGTTTTCACTTTCCATAAACGTTAAAATAGAGAAGTCAATGTCACTGGTGGGCTTTTCTCAAGTAGAAGTTGAATGGGAGCATTATTTATGGCTGAATGTGAAAGAACCCTGGTCTGTCATCATTCAGTGGTAGGATTCTGTGGTGGAGTCCCAGTGATTCGGCAGGCCTGTTACCAGTTTTGGTAAGGTGACTACGGTTTTCCTGCTCTAACAGTAGTTCTGTTACAGGCCTTTCCTCAGGTCTCCACAAGCTTTATATTTCATCTAAATCAAATTTGGGATATAACAAACAAAATGGAGCACAGTGCTAAAAATAGTGTCATTCATTCATTCGTTCACTCATCCTTTCATTCTGGAATATAGCCTACCGTGCACTGGACGCTGAACTCAGTGGCATTTGCTCTCTAGTTAAGATTTGGTTGCAGGCCGGGTAGCAGCAACTCCCCATCTCCTCTTTTGCAGGTGGTACTCTGGGCTCCCAGTGAGGGGCCCAGAAATAAGAGCACGAACTGTGTAGTTCACAGGTGTTAGTGCTTGGCATGATGAAATTTAAATTTGGTAAATTTGGAACAAAACACCAGCTTTCCAAGGTGTCCATAATTGTCTAGGTAGCCTGATATTAACTCTTACATCCGTTTTGGGAGCAAAGAACAAAATCTGTCTTTGCAGGAAGGCCAGCAGCTAGGTCAGAATGTTCTTCTTGATATCGTCACTAATCCAAGTACCTTCTTCAGCTATTGTGTATGCTTATAAACTTCAAACTGCACGCAGTTCGTGAATTTGGCTGCTTTTCCATAGCTGCTATGAAAATTGCAAACAAAATTGCTTTTCATTTTGCTTTGACAGGCAGTTTTAATTTTATTCATCATTTTAGCAAATCGTATAACATCTCAGTTATGTGCAGCGTCGCCTTTTGTCTTTTTTGCACTATATTTATGCCGAAAATATGAAAACAACAATAAAGAAGAGACCAATAATAGTGAGTTGTAGTAAAAAGGGCTTATTAAAAGGATATTTTCTGCCTGGGTAAAAAACTTCTTTGAACATGTCATAAATAGTTTATAACACACAGAGCTACACTTCTGTTGTCTGCAGAAGTTGATTGTCTAGCTAGCCACATTTTTAAAATTAAAAAATAATTCCCCCCATTTTGAATTTATGTTTTGTTTACCCAGACCTTGTCACAGCCTAATTAGACAATGACCATCTATCCCAAATCATCAAAAAGATCAGGTGAATCTTAAGCCACCCAAGAGAGTGAGGGATAAATGGGAAACGGGTTGGTTAGAGAAAGATGGGAGAAGCTCATAAAGATTTACAAAGTATGTACATTTTCATTTTGGAGAAAAATTACTAGTACTGTAACAGCCATTGGGTTGGTTTTATTATGTGCTTCCCCAGCTCTTCATTGTAGTCTCAGCAATATGAGGAGCCCTGTAAGCATGCAATAAAAACAGCCAACTTTGTGCCTGCTTTAGTCATTGGTGTGTCTTGCACGAGCAAGTTCAGTCCAGATAATCACCAAGGGCTGGTGGCATGCTTGCTAACCTGGGATTCAGGAGATTGGTAAGGGAGGGGAATCCTGTCCACCAGTGGTTGAAAAGAAAATAATATTTATTCACAATACTTTTTAGGACATAAAGACTTTTATTTAAGATTTACAAGATTGCTGGTAAGGATGATTCATAACTAAAGTCCAGTTTTCCTTAGGGATTAACCACCATGGTTTGTTTTTTGTTTTTCTAGCATAGCAACTGAATTTCATCATTCATTTTGTCATTTAGCAATAGAAGACAACTTCACCAAAGAAGCTCACAGTACGAGTAAAATTGGAAGTAAATGGAAGCCATATGTTGTTGCTGTAATTTCCAAGGTTAAAAAAAACTATAGTTTTGGCTATTGCTTTTTATTCTAAGTAGAAAGAAGGTAAGAATGCTCTTATTATCAATAGACTTAAGTTGTAAAAAAAACATATTTATTTTGTTAATGGCTTCATGAAGAGCACATGACCCGAGTGCTCAGAGCAAGGCTGATGTCTGGCAGTGATCCACTTCTTAACTTATGTACCACTGTGGAGTTATTAATGCTAGTCAGGTTATGTGCAAGGATTCAGGAAAATTCTTTATTCCTCATTGACTCCTGACAGTTATTGTACCTAGGAACTGGGTAACGTGTTCTGAAGTGAGCAATTATGGAAATGTTTACTTCACTGGCTGCATGTAAATGTGTGCAGAGAATGTACCAGAATTTTTCCTTGGGGGTATTTAATTCTCTCCAGGGCAATGAAAATCAAATGATTTCTTTTTTTTCAAAGCTTTTTTTTTTAAAGTGTTATAATGCAGCTGAATAATGATGAATGCAGTAGAAGGAAAGACAAGAGGAAAAGAGAAAGAGTTACCAACGGTCCTGGAAAAGAGATTTCCCCATGGAAGCTCATACCTGAAAGGGAGGCGTTGAGGGCAAAGGTGAACAGAAGGCTAGTGAGGCCAGGGACTCAAGTTTGCTGGGGAGAAGGATGGAAAATGACTGCTGCAGTATTCAGCGGCAGTCCACTGGTGCTTGTCATACATTTATCTTCGTAAGAACTCACGCAATTGGCTCAGTGCTGTTCCCACGGAAGGGCATCGCGTTGGCTTGTTAATTAAATGCAGCATCACTGCTTACTGTCTCCACACAGTTGGGGGAAAATCCAAATATGTATGCAGAGCTCAGAAATTTCTGTGGATGCAAATGGATTTTGCACAAATCACAATCAGGTTATTAATGTCACACAGATGTTTCTTCTTTCTCCTTTCCTTTTCCTGTTACCTTTACCTGGTTAACTCACTGAGACTATTTAGAAGCATTTTCAGGATTCTTTCTTTGCTGAGAGGAAAAAAAAATTCCGGCAATTAAGAGATTTCATGGGACTCAGAATGAGATGTTTTTAGCACTGTGACATTTCTAAAACAAATGCATTCTGTGAAAGTCCACTGTAGAGAGGTACAAGCAGGTGGAATCTTAATGCTCAGACTCAAAGTTGGGCATTTGTACTCACACAGTGCTCAGTGAAACTGGCCTCAGGCTGCCATTCATTTTGGGGAAGAGTAGTAGTCCTGTCACAGTCATTTTGTTTTAAATTTTCTGAATGCATTTTTTTCAGTAGTGAAAGTAAATATTAGTTTAAACAGGCCTCTGTGGTTACGTGGCTGTCATTAGAATAGACTTAGATTACATTAATGAGACATAGTCGCTGACCTTTGCACTCTCTTTATTTCCCCCTGAATTTCTCCTGAATTTCTTAAGGAGGGGTTTCATAAAAAGGGTTTTTATGTCTTGCAGAAAATTGAGTTTTGTAGACATTACCTAACTCTTGATTTGTCACACCGGGATCAATAACATTTCGCTGCTCTTAAACACACAGAATCACAGGGGACACATAATGTTTTTTATAAGTGCAGTAAAGTTAACGTGTTGTTGAAACAAAAACTCCTCTGACAGTCCTGTAATAAGTACACTCTGAAACTAGCAAATTATCTGTAATACTAGGAAAGGCAGGAAGAGCGCTTAAGAGTACAATGTGTACGTTGTTGGCATTAGGCGCTGCAAGAATAAGAAATTAGGATTTGCTGCACTCTCTCCAGTTGCATGTCAGAATGATTACAAAGAGTCAGTTTCCTCACAAGAGAAGCCGACCAGGCCCCCCAGGAGTGTCGCTTGACGCCACGTTTTCACCAAGTTTGCTTGCTATGTTTGGTCTCTTTGTTCTTTGAGGATATTCTATATTGGCTTCAGAAAAACCCTTTTCCTTATAGCAAAGAAGGTATTTTAAGCTAGATAAGAAAAATGGGCCATTTTCTTCTACCGTCCCCCACGTACATGCCTGCCTGGTCTATCACTTTTCTTTTGGAATTTCTGTGATATTCTAAAGATGGCTTCAGCCAATGTAAGTCCCTCATGATGTAATTCTCAAAGGATACTTGGAATCAAAGCACCCTGTATGCGCTTTCATTTGCCCAGTTCAGGGAGCTAGAGGGATCCTGAGTTAGAGCAGGCTCGGTGGGCACATGTGTGGCTGCTGACACCTTGGCCTACACTGCTGCCTCTTTTCCCACCCCCCTTCTTGCTTAATTAAATTTCGAAGAACCCTTTCCAGACCTCTAAATCCCCCTTTTACATCCTCCTGACTAAATAGTGTTTAGCTGCTCCCTCGATTCCATTTTCAGAAAAGGAAAAATATAGATCATTTTTAATATCAGGGAGATATGCATCCTGGAGGATGTGAGTGATTAAGGCATGACCTTTGTTTCGTTCTCAAATATTTTTTTTTCCTCCAGCAATAAAATAGTAGCCGAGACGGGGAGTCTGTTTAAGTGGAGAAGAATGCGTGTTTTGGTGGTGACAGACAGTGGCCCTCCTCTGTGCAGTGGGAGGTAGGGCTGGAAGCCGGCAAAGGCTGATGTGCAAATCTTGTCATTTTATGCAAGCTGGGGCTGTTCCTCCTCCAGCCCGTTGCGGAGAAGGTAGTTTTATGTTCATTTAATAATTATCCATTTTGGTTGTACTTGTCGGGGAGAGCTTCTCGAGCCCCATCAGTTTTTCAGAGAAGCACCACTCAAGCTCTTCTGCTGAAAATGTTTTTCCTTCCCTCCCTTCACTTCATTCCACTCTTCCCCTTATCGACGCTCTCATCAGTGCCAGAGCTCTTCAGTATTCCACTCCTGTCCTTTGTGAAGTGATTTTGCCCAGACACGTCTGGCTCAGGGTGAAGTGCTCTCCCTTGAGAGCATGCACTGCAGCCCCAGGTCGCCAGCACCATGAATACATTATTATCCCAATTTCCATCCTGTTGCCACGGCAGCACTTTTGGAGCTGCTGGGTTATTAAGTCGTACATCACTAATACCCTGATATGAGCAGAAGTTGGATTTAATATCGGCCTTTGATCAGATTACCTCCCAACAGTCAGCTGTCATTAGAAAATTCCTTTGCTCATTATACCCTCAGAGCTCTGGCCTGTGTAGCAAAAGGGTGGCAGGCCTGATACATGGAGGCAATTTCAAGCCTGGGCCTTGCACTGTACACTTAATTTATTTTCTGACCTTTTTGTGATTTGGGGAGATTCTGTATAGCTGTGCATGGGCGCGCGTGCGTGAGTATGTGTGTGTGTGTGAGAGAGAGAGAGAGAGAAAGTACAACTACAAAACCTATCTGTGGTTTTGTAGGTGGTGGATAGAGGTATGTGAGGGGTTGGTTGTCTTTTGCCAAGTGATACTATACTTTGTTGGAAAGTGTCTGTTTTCTGCCTGTCCTCGGGTAATGTATAAAACATGGTGCTTCAGGTAGAGATGAAGGGTAAACTGATGTCCCCCTAAATGGCCAGCCTGTGTATGCACCTAACACTTCACTGAGCAATCTGTCAACATGTCAGCAACACATGTTTTATAAAAAGCCTCCAGTGGGAGCAAAGGCTCCTGCCAGGGCTTAGGAAATGCTTTGAATTCAGCAGATTTCTATTGCTGGAGTCCCCCGAGGTTCCTTTTACAATGCCTACATTTCAGAAATTTGAACTTGGGACCCTTAGGGGGTTCTCTCCGAATGCCTGAAAATGTAGAGTTATATTGTTGCGTGTCCCCAAGCGGTCTTTACTAATACCTGAATTCGGAGAAGCTGGAAATTACAGAGCTCCCCAGGGGGAGCTTTATCCACACCAGGAAGAAGAGAATAACTCTGCAGGGAGATTGCTTAATGCATTGCTGAAATAAAAGAATTTGAGAGAGATGGGTTGAAGTGTTTTTTTTTTTTTTCCTTTTTTTTTCCCCTTTTTCTGGCCACTCCTTCAGCCTTAGCTAAGTCCTTAAAGACAAAGTCAGAGTAAGGAAGCAGCTGGGCTTTTTTAAAATGAAATTTTAGATGTGGCTTTTGAAATAGTCAGATGCCTGATGCCTCTGTGTGTGTGTGTGTATGTGTGTGTGCACGCGTGTGTGTGTGTGTACACGAGAGAGCACATGCGGGTGTTTGTCTGTGGCTTCTCCCTCTCTAGAAACCTCTTTTGTTTACATGCAAAAAGTTGTTTTCATTTTTAGGTGCATCATCAGTTTTGTCTTGTTTCCTTCCAACCCGAGCTGTTTCTTTTTTTATGCTCCCACTGTACCTGTCTCCATTCTTCAGAAATATTTCTTCGTCTCTCTCTCTGTCTCTCTCTCTCTCTCATAGTACTCTTCTTTTATTATGTCTGCCCATCGTGCTTGGTACTCTCTGCTTTTCCAAACTTGTGGTGTCGCTACTTGCCTTGCCAACTCTCACTACTTTATTGAAGACTTTCTTTATTTCTATGACTCTTTCGTTCCTTTATATTTTCCACCAGCCCTCAGCTCCCTCACTTCTCAAGGCAGAGTTTTGGAAATACTTCGGTATTTTGGGCTGTCTTCTGATGAAATGATTTCACTGATTTTGATGGGTGACATATTGTTATTTTGTTACTGCTGTATTTCAGGAGAGTCGGGTTGCTGTGGCAATTTAGAGTTGCAGGCTCTAAAATCTGGTGTGCTTCAACTCAGGGAGTGGGGGGCAGCTAGGCCAGTGGGCTTCGGGTGTGCGCAGAAACAAGGTACACATACATGGCCTGCAAGAACATGCAGCTGGGGAGGTAGTGGAGTTTCAGTCTTTAATATTAAGTGAATCACAGAATTTGAAGTCCATTTCTGCTCTTTATTATCCCTGCTAAAGAGAAAGAAAAATATCCTTGGGTGTGCACTTTTCTAGATCTTTCCTTGGCTGTCTTTTGACACCATGTCACCTGACCTTATCAGGAGGGAGCTGGGGCTGGGGCTTGTGTTTACCCGGGTCCTCCCGGGATTGAACGCTACCTCTGAGTCCTGCTTCTTTCAGCTTTACAGACAAAGACAAGGGGAACATTCTCACAGAACTCTGCCGTCTAGTGTAAAACAGTTCCAGCTGTTGCTGCTCATGAATTTTTTTTTGGGGGGGAAGTATTGGCTTGTTTTTTAGGTGTGGCTACATTCATAGAGCTGTCTCTAGACGTTGATTTTTTTTTTTCTTTTTAACCAATTCATTTTAAAAGTGGTGAGAGAGTAAAACACACAACTGTTTTGGAATTTGGCAAATTACAATAATATTTTACACTCTCGTCAACTGTAGCAGGAGGGATTCCGATCTGTATTTCTAAAGGCAAAAGGGTCCAATGTCTTGAAATGTATCCAGATTTGTAGTAGACTTAGATTATTATAGCAACTCATTAGTCTGTGTTTTAAACTTAAGGTCGTCTTTCGTGGTTGAATAATTTTTCTGTCTTTTTTGGAAAAGCTTCCTAGTGAAACATCAAGACAATGAAATTAATTACACTTAATGCAGACACATAAACTTGGGGGGTACAGTGGGTGTTTCTCAACTAATGTTCTTGCTGATACGGCACAAGGCTGTGAGGGTTTTATAGGAGTATTTATTGTGGCCAGTAATTGGAGACCGACCTCAGTTTTTAATTAGCCTGTATTGGGCTAGATACCAGGAGAGAGCCCTGGAATTAGGCTCAGACTGAGACTCTTTGCTAAGTGCTGCCTAATTCAAGAGTTCAGCTTAGAACAGGGCAACCTCCTGAGTAGGAGAGACGGGCAGCAAGGATGGTGTGCAAAACCAGGTGAGCAGGGGTGAAATTCTTCCTCAGACAGAAGGAAGCATCTTTTCAAAGTGAGGTGTCTGGTGGAGACTCTTCGCTGAGAAAAAAAAAGATAATGAGTAGAGGTGATTTTTGCTAAATGTGAGAGGCTCACCCTGACCTTGCTGTGAGATTTTGGTTGTGCTTTCATTGGATAGAGTGTGTGCCCTGTTCATCACACAAAAAGAGGTCCCAGCTGCCTTCTGCACAAAGCGGCGCACTGTGGTTAGAGTCATTCTCTGTGCGCTTAATGCATTTGAGGAAAGTGTTTTGTGCTTAAGCACTTTTAAGTATACACTGGAACACTTGAATCTGGCGCCCTAAAAATTTTAAAAGCCCTTTTATCTGCACTCCACGTGGTGCCTTGCACTTAGAAATCTTCTGTATTCTTTGCTATCCTCGTCAATTGCAAAGTGCTTTATTCTTGCTGGAATTTTTTGTTTTGTTTTTCTTACTTGCAGGTGTCCCTGGTAAAAGCCCTAAAGGTAGAAAGAAAAAGCAATAGGATTTCTTACTAAAATAATATGTCTATTTTAGATGTGGCATTCTATAATAATTTTTTTAGACTTCTGACTAACCCTTTCAAAAAGATTCCTCCGATACCTTGTCACATTTGTGATGGAATATTGTTTTTGTCACATCTTTCATTTCCCGTCTCCACCACACTCACACACGCACGCACGTGTGCGAGCTCACGCTTTATTACCTCTGTACTTGGCCAGCCGGATGGAGTTGAGCACTGCTGACTCCCTGTTAACAAACCTTGAATTGTGTTATTCTGACTCCAGGCCCTGCCTCCCCTGTGACTGGGGCGTGAAGGACCAGCCTGAACTCCACTCCCTGGTCTGGTGGCCTGATGTTCTGGTCACACACTGATGGGATTTTGACGTGCGGGTTTCTGTCCCTGCTCCAGCCTAGCTGACCTGATCCTCTCTGATCCTCCTCTTGTCCTTCCTCTTGGCATCCATCTCCTTTCTGGGTTCTTCTTTCTTGTCTAGCTCTAGTCAGTGCCACCAAAAAAAAAGTTTTATAAGTTTTAGCAGGAAGAAATGTTAATAAAAATATTCAAAGGTGCTCTTCCTTCTCAGTTTTCCCTTCTGAACTCTAGAAAGTTGAGGAAATGGAGATGAGGAGGTACCTCCCCACACACACCTTTGGATTCTTCCTAGTCCTGAACTGAGAGGAACTTCCTAAAAAATGACTTACTCTCTCAGGAAGGCTGCAAAGGCTACTTTCAAGAGTCTTAGAACAAAAGGTAAAAACGCTTTGCCCAGGCTGTGAGAGGGTTTTTTTTTTTTTTTTCTGCTAGTTCTAGGCCAGCAGGATTCTCATAAATGCTGATTAAGTGCCGCCTGTGATTCCTTCTGTTATTTCTGACTGCATGCTTTATTGTAGCCACCTATCTGATAAGATACTCGCCACTCCACTGTACAGTTCTAGCCCCCCACAAGGGTGTCTGCTCCACGTTCTTTTCCAGTGAGGTTGGATAGCACATGGTTTATGCAAGGAGAGTCAGATTGCCTGAGCATGTCTTCTGGCCCTACCTGTTAGGAGTCGTGTGGTGTGGAGAAATTCTGTCACCTCTGTGTGTTCTGTATCTGCAGTGTGGGGCCAACCATCATGCCTTCCTCAGTGAGGATCACCAGGAAGGAACTCAGATGGGCATGTAGAAGATGCTCCAGTGTCCAGGGAAGTGTCTGCCATTATTATTACTGTGCCTTTCTATGAAATGTAGCCCGCAGAGCAAATGTTGTAACTCATGATTTGAGTCAGCCAAATTAATTTGGGCCATTTGTTTGATGTTTTTGTTTTCTTTGTGGTGCTTGGATTGAGCCCAGGGCCTCGTGCATGCTAGGTGAGTGCCCCACCCCTGAGCTACATCTCCAGCCTTTGGCCAAAGTTTTACTTTGAGATGGGACTTGAGATGCTCCGACTGGCCCCTCAGTGTACAAGAATAAAAATATTCCCTTTCTCAGTAGTCGTGCAGTATTGGTGTCGAATGATAATACTGTGTTGATGCGGGCCTGTAATCCCTGGGGTAGTTAAAGTACCACAGAAACCATTTTATACTGAAGGAGTATAGGAAATTCCTCTCGATCGTTCACTTCTAAGCCTATTGTTTGTTCATAGGATATAAAAGAAATTTCACAAGCAGAAAAGTAGCAAATGAGGGCAGGACAGGTAGAAGGAGCAGCTTACCTAAGTCGAATATAAGTAAGGATTTGGTAGTATAGGAGGGAAGGGGTATGGGCATGAGAGACTGCAAACGCTTGGAAGTCCTTGTATGAGGTGATCGGATCTTGGTTTACATTACTGTATATTACCTTTGATCACTCCTTGAAAGTACTGCATTTGAAACAAACATCCCTAGAAGGCTGGGGAAATTCCAGTCTTCTCAGCGGGACAATACAGTTTACTTTTGTTTTTAATTGTTATTGTACAGAGAAAAGAATTGGCCAGACACTAATGAAGTGTGTACCAATGTTTACATATCACCCTCTGGTCTGCAGGAACTCCGCTGAACGCCAGCTGTGAACCGTATTCTGTCTTCTTTCCTTACTTTTAACGGGGTCTGGAGCCCCCACAGAATCCCAGGGTGTGCTGCGCAGTATTGGGTCTGACATTTTTGTGTGTCTTTAGTTGAGTAAAGGTGGACAGTTCCATCAGATTGTGGTTATGAAACCTGAAACAGACAGGAGAAGACACAGTATCAGAAGTCTTACAGCCGGGCTTAGTGGCGCTTGTCTGTAATCCAAGCAGTTGACAGTCTGAGACAGGAGGATCCTGGGTTTAAAGCCAGCCTGGGCTATGTTGTGAGTTCAAGTCTGGTCTAGACTATGTATCAAGACCCTGATTTGAAAAGAGAGAAAGAAAGAGTCACAATTCCTTTTCTTTCATCCCTTATCACCCCTTTTTAAAAACAAAAAGAGAGGGTCTCTGTGTTTGTAGATGTGTGTGAGTGTGTGTGTGTGTGTGTGTACCATTAAACACTATTGCAGTGTGCACTCAACCTTTTAACCTTTGGGTTAACCTTTGGGTGTGGACATTTAACCTTTGGGTTGGCTACTTAATAATGGTGGTGTTTGTATTTTCCCATTATTCTCAGTGTTAGGAGCTTGGAAGCAGGGCGGCCATCTGTCAGGCCGTGGGGTGGGGGTGCAGGGATGTCTGTATTTGGGTGATGGCTGGCCGAGTGCTGAGTGTGAGGTCCTCCAAGGATCCTTCTGGCTGCATCTGGGATTCCGTGGAATAATTTGGCTCTAATTTAGTGCCAGGGACATTTTTTTTGGAAACTTAATGTGATATCATATCCTTTATCAATATATTGTATCACTGCAGTTTGTGACATTATGCTGTAAAATGCTAGCCCATAAAAACCTGTAATTTATAAGGCTATATTAGGTACTTACTTTATGTATTATAGCCTGATAGCCTTTGTAATTCAACATTGCCTATCATTTATTCTATATATAATTCCACAGAGGGTTCTGGTGACATTATAAACCACAAAAGCATAGCTCAAGTGGTTAGTCATTAGAACCCCAAGATAGAAATACCTTGTATTACATTATTCAGTATTTATTATTTTCCATAATGTGAAGTTAAAACACTTGGATTTGAAACATTCTCTGTTTACATTCCACATCACAGTGTTCATATACATGTCAATCAGAAATGCTCTGCTTGAATACCACATCACAACCATATGGAACTGTGTGTTTTTTGTTTTTTTTTTTAATGTATGTTTGTTATACAAAGATGTGTTGTCCATCATTCTGGATAACAGTTTTTTCCTCTGGCTGGTTATCAAAGAGGAAATTCTGCTGCCCATCCGTTGGGAAGTTTTTTTGCTGCCTGTTAAGTTAAAGAGAAGCAAAATACATTTGTTTTTGAATGAATTCTAAATCAGTCATACCAAATTTGGTCAAAAATAAATACCCTACAAGGTTCTTTTACACAAACATCACTGCAGTATTGGTCTTGGGCCAAAGGCGTTAGTTATACTAATGTATGTTGAAATGCATTAGATCAGTACTGCAGAACGCTATAGCATATTTTCGTAAGTTGTGGGTGTGTGTCCAAACTAATCACATAATAACTTTGATTGATGCAATCCTCTTACATAAAGTTAGTTCTTGTTTTATAAACAATGCGAGTCTCTCTTCTGTTCCTCTCCCCCTTCCTCATCGCTCCTTTTTACCTTTTGGGGGACATTTTGCTTCTGGGAACTGTGGGTGGTGTGGCACATGGTAACAACAACAGCTCGTATGTGTATTTCATTTAGTTTCAGAATAAAAACTAAGCTCCACCTTTTCCTTCTAGCCACCAATTTCCCCACAAGTTGAATAGCTTTTCCTTGAGACTCTTAGAGACTAAAAGTTTAGAAAAAGAGAAAGATGACCAAAAATTAATAAAATAGCAGAGTTATAAAGTAACTGAAGCCAACCTACTGTAAAAAATGACCTGTTTTATGACATCACATTATAACTATTCACAGTGGTGAGCAAGTCTGCAGAGGATCTGTGGTTGTAGTTTAGTATTCGTTCGAGGTGGAGGAAGAGAGGAAGAATTTTAAAAACAAAGAAGAGGAAAAACTGGGAGCAACAAGCTGATCACTTTCACTTTAAATCACAGTGCAGTTTCTTTTCTAGCCAGTAAGTAACTTGAAAGTATTGAGAGATAAACAATTCAAACAGAGGGCCTTGGATCCTTGCCATGTGCTAGGATCTCAATTAAGGGATGAAAATGCAGGACACTCTTCAGCCTGATCACAAGTGAGCCTGGTTCTGGGGCCAGGCAGCAGGCAGCAGGCAGCGGGGCTGTTCTGGTTGTGGGCAGTAGGGCTATCGGGCATAACTACCTGCATTAGCATTAATGGTACTTAGTAGTGCAAATCTCTTCAAATCCATAAGAGAATAGACCCCTGCAAGGGAGAAATGGGGAGAGAGTGGGGGTTTAACTTGAATCCCTCCTTTGTTAGAAATACTTCTTTTCTTTGCCATTTGCTGATGAGTAAGTCACTCAGAAGATCACAAATGGAAAGAACCTTAGATTCTCTGCGGAGGACTGAGATTTTTAAGTGCTATTGAAAATACAAGTTGCAGAGAATATTGGAATTACGACATTTTTGGGTACATGAATAGCGATTCTCTCCGTTTCTGCACTCATTTGCATCGCCCGTGCTGTCATATTTTGCTGTGGCACCATCTTCTCTAAGTATTGCATTATTGACTTAAAAGGTGTCATTTTCCCAATGATGGAGCTAAGGAAGTACATTTTCCTTATTTCATAATTTGCACACAGATTGAAGAAGACTTAACCATTGTCACAAAATTCGGATATGATGGATCTTGTATTTTAACTGGATTGTGGGTGTAGGAAAATCTACCCGTACATTAATTTTAATGGAGGATTGTGGCATCTTGGAAAAATATTTTGAAAGTTAAGTCATGTTAATTTTCTTCCTTATTTCTTCCCTCTGTTTCTTAAGTCCTGATCATCTCTGACTTCTGATTTTTTTGTGTCATCACGCATAAATATTAATTCAAGATAATTGTGACCGTAGTAGTATTTATATTTTTGGGATGCCTTTATCTATTAAATTACAAGTATAGATAATAATTTTTTTCTGATGCGGAGTGGAAATTTAATAATTTGGTGGGACACTAACTCTTTTCACTTCCGCTCCCCGCAAAAAGAGATCATGAAGGACTTTCACGTACTTTTTCTTCCACTGGGCCTTTTGGTACTCAGACCTCTGTGAACACACTTTACTCAGTGGTTGAGGCCTTGGGTTCCAGTTTGATTGGCGCACTGAGCATGGTTAATTTAGAAACATGAATTAGATTTAGGTCGTTTGGTGGGTTGGTTTGTTTTGCCCTGAGCCAACTTTCTCTTATTTCCTACCGATTGAAAAGCTGGGTGGGTCGGTGGTACTAGGAAGGGAAAACAGTAATGCATTAAGGCCGAAGTACCTAATGGTGGAGAAGAGGGAAGGATGGAGCGGTTATAATGTTCAGTCTTTGCTCATAGTAAATACGCAATGTTTAATTTATTTTTCCTTCTTTTGCAATAGATCTGTTTATCAATGTTAATATCCAGTGTCATTTAACTTTCATTTTAGGATTAATGTTCACTAGTTTTGTTTTTGGTTATAAAATTAAGGTGAACCAAATGTATCTGAGCTAATTGGACTTCACTAGCTTCTCCTCAGACGGGGCAGAAAGTGATGAGTCCACATTAAAGAACCAGTGAAGGGGCAGAGGTAGAGGGGAATGCAGGAAGTGGAAGAAAGCCATTCCAGTTCCAGTGGGCTCTCTCTTCCTTGAACTAGGCGGCAGGTGTTAATACCTCACGTTGATGCGCTGAGGGAGATGGGCCCCTAAGTACTTCCTGTGCTGCCAGGAATCCGCTCTGAGTACAACGCTCTCTCTCTGTCTGTCTCTATGTATTCGGCATTAGAGTGATATTTTACATTGCTTAAAAATTATGTGAGTGTTTGTTGCTGTTGTGTAGGAAGGAAATAAATCAAGGGCTTTTGTGGGATTTTAAATTCTTCCCCAGAGGAAAGAGCTAATATTAAGGCCTTCACAAGTGGGATTAATTTAGTATATCTCTCAGGAGTCTGTTGGGTATTATATTTATACATTATAAAATGTGTTTTGATATGCCTTAGATTAATATTTTTCTATCTGCAGGGTGAAAAATATTAATAGCAGTTTCTATCTGGGGTGGGGAAGAGGAGGAAGTGAGCAGGGACCCCGTCGGGCCGTCAGGCCTTCCCTGCCTTGTTGGGAGGCCATGCGTGCTGTGGCTCTGGATTCACACTGTTTCCCGCACTGCCCAGAGTTGCCTCAAAGGCAACGTGAACCTAGATGGTGGGACTGAGAGGAAATATTCTCTTAGATTTTCCACTACCACTTTGTAAATTTTGCTTTTAAAATTTATGCCCTTAAAAGTAAGCTCTTTTTGCACATGGTGCCGATGGCCGATTGCCAAACTTCGTGAGTCTCCACCATCAATAGCAGCTTCCCTGGACGTCTTTTAGCAGATGCTGTCAACTCATCACCTTTCTCTCACTCCCGCATTCTGCCTTCATGGATCACTGCGTGTGCTGGTGCTCATGTGTCAAGGGGAAGGGCACAGCTGCAGAAAGGGTCACCCCTGGAGACCCACGTTTCCTGCTTCCAGGCATGGGCAGCCCTGGTCAGTCTAGCCCTGTGACCTGTTTCCCCTTCCTTTCCTTATGGCTCTTTGGCAGGAAAGCCCATTGGCCCCACGCAGAACGCTAAACTTTAGCTGCTGGGGGAGAAAGAGGAGGAGGGAGCCACCTCTGAGAATCAGTCAGTTGTCATCATGTGTCTGTAGTGCTGGTGATCAACACGTGCATTTGGAAAGGCAGCTGTGTATCTTGCTGTCTGGTGAACGTTTTTTGTTGTCTGAGAGTAATTGGGTAAGTGTGTTACACATAATGCCATTGCTAGGTAGCCTGTGAGTCAGAGTGCAAAGATTCTGTGACTTTTGCTCACACATTTTTGTGCATTTGAACTATTCAGGCAACTGTAACTTTGGACTGTAGTAAAAAATGCTTATTTGTTCACCTTTTGGGAACGTCCTTGGCTTTACCTTCTTATTTATTTATTTATTTATTTATTTATTTATTTATTTATTTTTGCTTCACAAGCCGTGCTGCCAGAAATTGTAAAGTTCATCCTTTACAAAAACCTTAGTTACATGATGGAAAGGTTTATTCAAATGCTTGTCATATTCTTGCGAGCTTTATCACAGCAGGATCCAGTAGCCCCACAAATCGGCAGGAAATCCACCATAAATTTTTCAGTTCCTTGATGATTGAGTGTTTGCACTAGAGCAAGGTTTTTGGCAATATTTTATAGGTTGGATAAGGAATTTGTTTTGAATGAAAGCCCAGATAAGGTTTGTAAGTTTTTCTCTTTTTCTTCATTTCCAGTTTTTTCCCCCCTTTGGGGTTGCACTTTTTTTTGCTGTGTGCTCTGATGCTTGGTTGAACAGTAGGGTATTGAGGTTCTTGCTGTGCCTGACAGACTTAAAGTTAAATATACAACAATGAGGACTAATCTAGGGGACAAGCCGTTAAGTCCCCCAGCAGACTTTAAGATGTTGTAAATATATTCAAATGACAACTCTCCCATCCACTAGACACAACGTCTTATTTCATTTTGAAAACAAGTCTGAGGAATGCCCCAAGAATTTCATATTGACTGTGTGGTGTATGCAAGTATTTCTTCATTATCCCAAAGCACCTGCCCACAAATGTGTCATAAATATATTTGGCTGTGTCGAACTTTGTTACATTTTCCTTCCAACGAGATTCTCCCTCCTCCCATTTCGTTGTGTTGGTAGATTCTCCACTAACCTTATAGTATGTGATTTTGAAAATAGTAGTCAATGAAATTTTATTCATAGGCCGTTAACCATTAATAGATGCCGTGTGTTTAATGGTTTTTAACAATATGGTAGTAGTCTCCACTTTATATAGTCTAATGAGGGCACAGTAGTATCTTGCTGAGATTGAGCTGACTTCAGGAGGATTTAGGCGTGAAACACCAGGTGTCACAAGAGCTACATGAGAGAGTGTCCCCAAGTCCCTCTTAAGCCAGGCTGATAACTACCAGGGCTGCTGAAGGTATGGAAAGTGTTCCTTGTGGACTGATTCCATTGGTATTCTTCCCGTACAGGACTCTCTCAGAGCAAAGAAACCTCCTCCCACCAGGATCAGTAACTCTTCTAATAGACACCGAGGCAGCCAAGGCATCATGGTGTCCATGCTGTGGGAGAAGGGTCATCTCTTCAGAGATGGGGGAAACGGGAAAGAGACAGGGGAAAGGAGGTGTGGATTCCACCCTCATGTCTTCCTCCAACTGTTGTTGAACTTGGGGCCCTTAGCTGCTTTGTCTCTGGGGCCACAGTTTTAACGTGGTAGGCCCTTGTTGCTCTGGAATTCTGTGGTTCTGCCCAATATTCGTTATTGGTTTTATTATTAGTGACAAAGAACTATATTTAACTCAGTCCCAAATTATTCATTGTAGATAAGTGGCAGATTTCTTATAATAAGGCCCATGCAAGCACACCATTTGTGACTGAAACTTAGTAAGTAAGATAAGCAGCCTTCCCAATTTAAAAGTTTATGAACTATCAGTAATCTCTGTACTCAGTAGTTATAACAAATATTTGTATAGTGCCGTCTATGTTCCACACTGGAACTACTCTGCACAAGCTTATAAGAAGCAAATGTCAATGTTATTATTATTCCCATTTTATAGATGGAGAGGCTGTAGAATAGAGAAGGTACTTGTTCAAAGTCACATAAACAGTAAACAAAGAAGCCGGGATGTGAACTCAGGCAACTGCCTCCAGGTTCTGTGCCCTTAACTCCTGGATCAGCCTACTTCTCAATTAGCCAAGTTTGTCCTTTGCACTGGAAATTACAGAGGCCCTATAGTTACAGCTGCTCATGTTCATCATTGTGAAAAAGTTTGACTTTTTTTTTGGTGCTGGGGATCGAACTCAGGGCCTTGTGCTTGCAAAGTAAGCACTCTAACCACTGAGATGACTTTTTAAAGACCTGAATGTGTGGAGGAAGGAAAGCTACTCAGTGGGACTAGTCTGCTGTTGTTGTGGCTAATTCCTTCTCTCCTAATGTCTTATTCTTGGAAAAATGTTACAGAGATTTAAACTTTATTAAAAGTCATGATAGTTTTAATTTGCCTTTGAGAAGAAGGCTAAGTTGCTGTTAGTCATTCACAAGTCAGTGGAAACTGATTTGATCAGATTGCTTTTTTCAGAGTGCCACAGTTGTACTAAGGGACCGACCTGTGCATGGAGGAGCTGATGGACGAGGCGAGGATGTGCAGAAATCCTCAGATGTCAGAATACACCTGCGTGGGACGTCTGGGGGTGAGCTAGGGCCAGTCAGTGTTCCAATGTCACGAGGAGATGGAGACAGGGAACAGTCATTTCGGCAAGGAAAACAGGATAATTCAAGATAACATCATTTAGTATAAAATCTACCTAGGGCCATTTCTAATTCCAAGAAAGGAATTTTTATCCTCTTCTTAGTTCTTATTCCTTGGTGTTTCCTTCTCTCCACATATTTGCAGTTCCCAAGAGTCCAAACTTAGATAAGTATTTTGAGCACTAGAGTTTAGCAACATCACGAGTCAAGTAGGGGTGTGTGTGTGTGTGTGTGTGTGTGTGTGTGTCTGTGTGGGTGCTGTTGAGTTACCTGAAATATATGTTTTTGTTTAGTATTTTAAAAAAATGTCTTAACAGTTGATTTACTAACACATCTTTCGAAGATTACCTATGAAACCTAGTAAGAAGAGCTATGCTTTGTTTCATGAAGCTATTTATTTTGACCCTTGATGACTTGGGTTCTGTTATTTTCATCTTGGGCAGTAGGTTTTGATTTTGCCTGGAACTGCCTTGCTTCTCTTCTGCACTTTTTTCTCACTTTTTTCTCTTCCTTTCATGGTATCTATACTTCTCTCTCCTTCTCTCCACAGTTGCTTCTGTGTTTCTATCTTATTTTCCTCTCTAACTTTCTGTCTTACAAAATATCTGATGGTATGCCCCAGATTTAGCTAACAAAGAGAACTTCCAGGCTTTTGTTGAATTAATAATGAAACTTTCTGGAAGACATAATCAGTGTCAAAATAAACATGATTATGATGATATAAATTGCACCTCATGAATTTGGTTTTGAATAAAATTGCTAGAAGAGTGAGATCTTCTTGACATGATGGAATTCTTCAAAATTTGAACCATGAAATGCGAACATGTTAGAAATATTGATCTTGAAACCAATCTCGTAACATGTTTGATATGGACAAAATTCATAAATTAGTCAAATTATTATCATATAATTTTCATAAAAATGAGTTGATCCCAATGAAAATAATTTCAGTGAAATAAGAATGAAAATGAAAAAAAATGTAGTTAGCCATAATCCGTAATAGTTGTTTTCTAAAATAAGAAACTGGTGAAGAAACCTAATTCAGTACACTCTAGAAATTGTTTAATGGCAAAAATTCATCAGTTGTGATAAAATTCTTTTTAAAATGCTTATATTCAACATTTTCATAATCAAATGTTGGAACAAAATGGCAGAGTAAAAAAGTAGCCTTGATAAATACCTAATCCCCTCATTAAATCATCATAGTTCTACAAATTACAGGGTAATAGCTTCATATTATACCGGAGTAACCGAGATGCTTAGAAAGTTGGAACCAGGAGCCGCGTCTCATATGTGAGCATGACGAAGGTAGCAGCAGCTCTCACAGTATCGTTCTAGAAAGACCGAAAAACTCTGGATCTAAAAACACTTTATACATGAAAAAATTTATCACTGTTAAATTTTAAATAGTTATGCTATCACTATTATAAGTTTGACAGTCTAATGAAAAGGTAAATGACTTATTTGGTGGATTTTAGAAATGGATTAGGAAAATTATTGTCCTAAATATTTTTCATCAATCAGAATAAACTGGATTAATACTCTCTTGGTCATGGCGAGAATCCCTTGTTTGAAGGATGGGCGAAATCAGTGTCTCCCATATAACAGGCACTGGGAAGAAAGTTTAATATTCAGCCTACTCCCCATTCTGGTTGCATTTAATGTGTTTCTGTCCTGGGATTCAGTAAGACTCTTTCTTACCTTAGTTTTGATTAAGAGGTTTCAAATTTATTATAAGATATTCTTGTAATCTAAAACCATGCCCAACTAGAGATTGACTGAGAATTATCCAAGCCAATTAGAGCGCAGAAGAAAATATCCAACTATATTTCAGTGGCTGTGTCTAACACTGCCCTACTCCCCAATTTCCCACCGAAGGAATCTAAGTGCACATTCAGGGAAAGTTTGAAATAGACAAAGCTCCTTCGTGGCAGTCTTATCCCTCACCTCCTCAATGTCTGTATGCCTCCTCCTCCTCTCTGAAGGTCTCTTGGCACATCTCATGCCCAAGCCATCCTGAGCCCTCCCTGGGACAGCCTTCAAGCCATCCCCCCCTGGGCCCCCGACACTGCTCACAGCCCCCGGAAGAACCCCTGTCCCTTTCTGACAATTGTTCACATCCTGGGCTTGTTCTCATACTTATTTGCCCCATTGAAAAACTTACTGCCTCATTATTTTAATTAACTTACTGCTGTTCTTTCTCATGAGGTGCAGGAAGGCAGAGATTATGTTTTTCTTTGATCACAAATATTCAGTAAATATTTATAGAATGACAAAATGAACTACTGTTTAGAGCTAATTTGTGCTAAGACGTGAATGACCCAAGATAGTTAAGACCTTGCTAGGCATCTTCGTATTTTTGAAAGGAAAGGTCTCATACTTAAAAAAGCTCATTAGTGGCCTTTGAGTAGTGAAACAGAGTGGGAAAAAGACATTCTGGTATTATGAGGGGACACATTTGGGGTTCAGAAGTTCCTATAAGGAGCCCCACACTATATGAAGGAACAACTATCCGGACAGGTGTCTGCCTTACACTGTTACTGTTTTCTTAAAAGATGCCATTCTGTTTCTGGAATTCCCGCGTAGCTTTTTCAGAGCAGGTGTTGGCAGAGGCACAAAAGATTCCTGTGTCTGGTGGTGGCATAGAGAAAACTGGGTGGGCAGAAGTGACGGTTTGTGTGTCCTGTATAGGGGCTTCCTGTACAGTGTGTTCTTCATGAGGCAGAAGCCCAGTCCCATTGTGTTCCTACTGTATCTCTTAATTGTTGGTTTACTTAGCTAAGGGTTTTATAACTCTAGTCAACACTGAAGAGCTTTAGGAAAATGTTTGGCCTGCTGTTGTGTTTGTTTGGAGATGGCCTGGCCCCTTCTGGTTGGTGCTGCTGGGGTAGGTGCTGGAGTGTTCCCTCAGAGCAAGGTGTGGGTAATGAATCGTGACTCCAGTCGGCACCTGGGGGATTGCTTAGGAGAGCAGGGCTCTGAGGAGTGACCTTCCCTGGAGTCCATTGCACAGATAAGGTGATGAGCTCCACTTAGAGCCAAGGCCGGGCAACACCAATTTTATCTCTTCAAGTGCTTTTGAAAAATTAATGAAAATCCACTAAGTGATGTGTCAGTAATCCCAGCTACTGGGGAAGCTGGAGCAGGAGGATCACAAGTTCAAGGCCAGGCTGGGCAAATTAGAGAGAAGCTGTCTCAAAAAGGTGACGGAAAGAGATAGACAAAAAAGAGAAGATGAAACAGAAGTGGGAGGAAGAAAATAAATGTGTTCTCACACATTCTGGTTTTTTCCTCACTGTTCACAAATAGAAAAATAAATACTTTCGACTAGAGAAAGTGGGATGATGCAGCCTCTCACTAAAGAAACAAGCCCTCTGTGTGGCCCCTTCTGTGCTCTAAGTGTGCAAGGATGGTGAGTGGCACAAATGTGCACAACTGAGCAGAATCTGTGTCTTCACAGTAGAGGGTCCTGGGTACCCTGGGAACAAGAAGGCAGATGAGACGCAGGGTTTGAGCACTGAGCTTTAACTAGACCCATCTCCAGCACCCATGAAGCAGACATGGAAGGCATCGAGTCAGCTCTGAAAGATACTCACTCGCTTGCCTGGAATCTTAGTTTTACACATAACTGGAGGTGCTGTGGCTCACCTCGTGCTGGGCCAGACTGGGATGCCCTGGACATGGATTCCAGGGCTCTGCTGTTCCGGCCCACCTCACACGGTTGTTTGATAACAGCCCCCTGGCATGGCAGTGATGCCCAGGAGTCTAGAAACTCAGACAGATGCAAGAGAATCTTGCTTTATAGAGCATCCCTAATAAAGGTTTCTGTGTTTTAGTATTTCATGCTGTCAAAACTGTGCCTCAATTTAACAAAAACAAAACAAAAATATATATAGTCATCCCTGGCTATTCATAAGGGTTTGTTTCAAGACCCCCCCCACCATGCAGCACAGTGCAGAGATGCTTTGTCCATATAAAACAGCACAGTATTTGCCTATAACCTGTGCCCAGCCTCTCATTCACTCATAAACCTGAGACGAGGTAAATGCTATGTAAATAGCTGTACAGTATTACTTAGGGGATAATGGTAAGATAAAAATCGGCGCACGTTTAGTTTTCTTTCTCTGAATTCCTGGTTAGTTGAATCCACCGATGTGGAGCCCATGAAGACAGAGGCTGACTGTATGTTCTCTATAGAGTAGCAGGATATTTTGGTTGAGTTCTGGCGATGCTTGTTTCCATCTCATATTCTTTACGCCAGTTTACTCTCTGAGTGCCCCGCTGTTTTTGCTGATACCTGACACTCTTTTGGGGATTTTGAAGATTGAAGACGTAGCATCATGTTGTCACCTCTGAGGTACCATAAGTATACATGTGACGTGTGAATAATCATAACAGAGGCAAATCCATTTCTTCCTCTGGGAAACACACCAGAGTATATAAAATTTTGTGGTAAATTCTCAGCAATAATAGCAATAATTATAGCTTATTGAGAACTTACTATGTTCTAGGAATAATGCATATTTTTCTTGTTGAATTCAAAAACAATCTATGACGTGGGATCAGGTTTCTCAGATGAAGATGCTGAAGTTTGAAGGAAAACACTGAGCTGGACACAGTGGTACATGCCTATAATCCCAGTATTCTGGCAAGCTGAGGCAGGAGGATTGCTAGTCCTTTTTAATGCTGACTATACCCCTCAAAATATGCACACTTTACTGACATCAGCTTCTTTCATCCTTCCCACCAGACTAGCAGAGGTAGGTAACAATTTTATTCTTGTGTTGATTTTGTTTTGTTTTACCATTTTATCTATGCGGCATACGGAGACAGTGAATAAGTGGCAGAGCTGGGATTTGAACCCACAATTTTTCTGACTCAGGAAATTCTGGCATTTACCATTCTGTTCTTTTGTCTCTGTACCAAATGTGTTCAGTGCTCAAAAACTCCCAGCAGTCTCCCAAGGCTCTTAGAATGAACGTCAGAGTCTTTGGGTGCTGTCCACTCTCTGTGATTTACAGTCCTTTCTGCCCTGCCCTCCACCCTGTTCGCTCTGAGGCAGTGAGCTTGCTCCTCCTGCTTTGAGCTGACCACCCTCTCGTCCTCTCTTGGCCTGTGTGTGTGTGCTGTCAGGAGTGCATCTCCTTCTTGCTTGTTGTCCCTCTTAGTATAGAGGCTGTTTCTCCAGGGTGCCTTCCCTGCGACCCTGTTCTCTAAACACCTGTTGGGTAATGTCTCTCCCTGACCATGCATAAGTTCCATGGAGTCTCAAGCACCGTTGGCTGTGTATTTTCATGCCTGGTATATGGTCGGGACCCAACAAATCTTTATTGCACAGTGCACTGAAGGAATGACCAATCTCTTAAGGCTAGTGTGCCCGGACCCTGACTTGTCCTCTTGTTTCTGTGTTTTGGCTTTCATCTGTGGTGCCCCCAGCTCCATTCTTACCTCTGCTCCTGGAAGTGTGTGCCCATGGTGCCCTTTCCAACTACTTTGGAGATGAACTAACCTGATCCCCTGCTAGATATTAGCCCCTTGAGTACGTAACAGTGTACATATTTGTTGGATTGAAGCAAATTGATACCATAACTCAGTTTTAAGAAGGTTTATTTCACAGAGGTCACGAGAATTGAATCAAAGGGCTGCTTCCAAAGTTTCTTTTTTGCTAAATTACAAATCCAAACTTGGCTGAGACCTGTAGCTAGAATGGGCCAATTTGAAATAAGCCTATGATTTGATCCTGCCCCTGAGAAGGAGGGCCTGCCTTTTGGGGTCCTCGGACCCTGGTTGGGTAGGAAGGGGAGGGAAAAGACCGACGTTATGTAAGGTGGACTTTGCTGGCTGCCAGGCTGTTGTTAGTGGCTCAGGAATTTCAGTCCAGGGGTGCACTCTTGACTGCATGGGTTCAGATCTTCTCCTGCTTACTGACCGTCGTTAGGCACACAGTAGGCTTCGGTTTCCTCTTCCATAGACTTCTTGGGTTTTTGTGAAGCTTAAACGACATTATGTATAATAAGGCACAAAGTGGGGTGCCTGGCAGATTGTAGTTAATAAAGATAAACCTGTGATTTGTTATTATAATGCTTTAAAATTAAATAGTTAATTTTGAAGTTTGCAGGACATTTCGTGTACTCCATCACAGTGGAGGGGTAGGAAGCCCGCAAAGGAGACGGAAAGGCTGGCGAGTCTTCTTTGGCTGGCATGGGATTCCTCCTTAGGGTCTATTTCCGGTGTTGTTTCAGTTCAAATTCCCTCCAGCATTGCGGCTTCCAACACATTTCTTGGGAGGCTGTTCTTATAGCATATTGCCATTAGGAGTTTTTTCTTGATATAAAATCTGAATTTTCCTTTGCTTAATTTAATCCCTCTTCACATACACCTCGGACCTCTTTAAATAATTCTTTTCCCTCCCTGCCACTTGCACCTTTCAGTTACTTGTAGAGAGTTGTCACAGCTCCCTTTGGACCTAATCCTATCACTGTGATTCGTGTTGGGCAAGCTGTACATTTTGTAATAGTCTGTGGGCATATTCTTCGAGTGCTTTCTGTCTGGAATAAAGACGATTCTCCAGTGGTCTGATCCAAACCTTATCATCAATAACAGCTACTAACTGTGAAACAAAGCAAGTGACTTAAAAAAAAGAAGAAGAAGGTAGTGAACAGGAAGCTGCTGTTTACCTTTTCCTGTTATTATTCCTGTCAATTATGAGAGTGCTTCTTGTTATGAATAAAGTCCTGGGTAGCTGTCTTTCTTTAACCCATAGTCTGTACTTCCAGGAGGAACGCTAGGTGAACACCTCCACATAGCAGATAAACTAGAAGAAATTTTATTTTTTAAAGTATGAAGGAGTATCTTTATGCATCTAATAATGTTTGGGGAATTTGTACAAAATGTTGAAGAGAAAATTGAGAAAACTCAGTTCAAGAAAACAGGAAAGTTGAAAATCTGTGCCCGTTTTTGTGGGATATGGACCTCTTCTTTGCGCCCCAAAGCCACACGCTTTATAAACAGGGGCCTGGCCTTTCTGATCGGAAGAGATGTTAAGAAATCGGAAACATGCATTTGGTAATCGTCGAGCGTCTCTGACAAACTGTGGAGCATTTTCCAGGGAAGAAGAGGTTCCACAGCTGCTGCTGGGAGATCAGGATGTGACTATTTTGTAAGAGACCTTCCCATGAGTGTCGAGTGCCCAGGTTAGCTCCTGGCAGGCCAAGAAGAGCAAGAAAAATCCTGGCGAATGAAGTTGTGCTTCTCGGGCAGCTTACCCTCCACTGTGAGACAGCCACAGAATTTTAGAGCGTCATAGTTAGAGAAGCCTGGAAATGCCATCCCTCCCGAACGTACCCAAACAGGAAGCTGGGGCTGAAACAGTGGTTACGCACTAGGGGTCGCGTGGGAAGTTGGTAGCAGATTTGTTGTTGGATCCCTGGTTTCCTTTCCGGGTTGTCCCACGTTCTCTTAAAACTCACTCATAGCTTGATATTTACCTTAAACCTGAAAGCCAATCAAGCGAAGTAAATTGAAAAACAGATTGAAATAGATATCAACTAACCGCACTTTTCTAAAGAGATTTTTCTAGTCATTGTGTTACGTGAGTTAAGGGAAAGAATTGAGATCTTACTTAAACTGATGATCAATTCTGTCTTCCTCAAGGCGGCAGAAGTGTCCCTGCAATAATGAGCCCACTGTAATGACCCTGGAGTGGCCCCCGCCAGACCTTACAATGCCTGTAGCCCCCTCTCTGGCCTTATTCCCTCTCAGTCTCTCCCCGTCTCCCTGTCTTTTCTTGTGCTTTTTACTTTACCCTGAATGTTCTTTCTTTTAACTTTATCTGTGGTTCCTTCAGGGAAGTATTTTTTTGCTGTGCCTTTCTTATGAAAATAGTACAGCAGCATACTCACTCAGTATCTCTGGACCATTCACCCACTTGTCTTTCTGTGAGGCTCTGGGACCTTGTTCTGCCATCCGTGAACTCAGTTTTCTTCCTTTATACATGTGCACAGCTATGTGTGGTGTGACCCAGATAACATAGTGAATGTTTATGAAAAAGGATTTATTACAGTAAAAGACGTTTTGCCATTAATGCCCCTCAGTGCACTCTCTCTCTCTTCAAACACACTTGTCCCTTCATTCTTGCCTCTTTCTGAAGCAGTCCTGGAGTCCTCTTGTATGAATGTTTTAAGAGGTGCGATCATAAACACAGCGAGTACCGCTGCCGTGTGCCATCCAATGGAAGTGCAGACTCAGAAGAAAATCAGTCTGTGTTCATCCGTGTGGTTCACCTGATCCGGCATCATGGAACTTCTGGCTCTTCCCCAAAGTCAAAATGGCCACAAATGCCGAACATTTTGAGTTGATTCAAAATGTCAAGGCAGCCATGACAGCAGGACTAAACGCATCCATGAATGAGAACCCGGAGAACTGCCCCAGAGAGGGGCGGGGCGAGAATGATGGGCTGGGTGTGTTTGAAGGGAAGGAGTGTTTCGAGGGGAATAATGGCAGTATGTCTTCTTTTTTTTTTTTCAGTGCCAGGGATCGAACTCAGGGCCTTGTGCTCACGAGACAAGCACTCTAACCGCTGAGCTAAATCCCCAGCCAGTACGTCTTTTACTGTAATACATTTTTAGAAGTTTAAACATTCATTGAATTTTTCCATCACAGCTCGTGTTGTGCACCCAGCGCTGTCCTCCTTCCTAGGTCTGTTTCTGTCACTTCCTTGGCTTGCCCCCATTCCTGCACATTGCCTTTGTAGGGTGAGTGGGGGGTTCTATTCACCCCTCCGGGTCTCAAGGGCAGAATCAGAAACTACTTCTATCACAGGCCCACCCAAGTGCTGCATTTCGAATGCAGCTACATACCCCAACCTGACTTCGTCTCTCCTTTCTCTGACTCTCCACTGCCTTGCTTTCAGGCACACATGTTTTTCTTTGCATCCTGGTTGCGTATGTTGTTTTAACTCTACTAAATTGAAAAAACATTAATTGTCATAAAGTATCTATAACATAAAATTTTACCATCTTGGCCATTTTTAAGTGCACAGTTCAGTAGTGTTAAGTACATTTACATTGTTGTGTAACCAATCTCCAGAATTCTTCATCTTGCAGAACTGAAATTCTACACCTGCTCAACACCAACTGCTCGTTCCTCTTCCTCCCAGCCCCGGGAGACCACCTTTCTGCTTTCTGTCTCTGCGAACTTGACTACGCCGTGTACCTCATGCACGAGGGATCATACAGGATTTTTCTCTTGTGCCAGCTCATTTCCTTAGCACGCTGTCTTCAGGGTTCATCTGTGTTGTGTCATCTAACAGGATTCCCTTTCTGAAGGCTGCACAATAATCCACTGGCTGCGTGTAGTACAATTTATCCATTTATTCATCCGGGGATGTTTAAGTTGCTTGCGTTTCTTGGCTGTTGTGAATAATGCTGCGGTGAACACAGGCGTGCAGATATCTTTTTGAGACTGTTTTCTTTTGAGTGTATTCTCAGAAAAGGGATTGCTGACTCACTTGGTTAACTGAGTCAGCAATTTTGAATCCTTACATCGTGTCGTGATCCTTGAGATCGGTGCCTGGGTCATTTTCATCCTTGTGTCTTCTTAGAATCTGTCACAGAGGCTTGTGCACGGTGGGCACTCAACAAGTGTTTGTTGAGTGAATGAATGAAAAAACTGAAGGAATGAATGGCTTCCTAAAACTGAATGTGCACAACTTATGTCGATTAAATATTTATGTTGTTTGTATCAGAGCAATACACATGGTTACTAAATACCTACAAAATGAGAATCCAAGAGCACCGTGAATGTTCTTCTAGAGCAGTTTCGTTGATAGTGTGGTGATAGGGAGTTGCAGCTTTATGCAACTTTGAAGAGAAAAGTATGTAAAACTTTCCACCTCCCTTTCTGCTCTGTATTTAGAGTATAAAGAGCTATAACACATTAACTACTAAAATTCACAGTTGTTTCCAAATAGTGAAAGTAGTTGTTACCATAATAATTGCAAAATGTAAAGTAATCACAAACAGGTTCATATTCTGTGTAACGATCAGATAACATGAGCAAAAGCAGCAATTATGTGTTCCTGGACCACACTGGAGGTGGAAAACAAGAAAAGCATGTGCCACAACTGCATATTATTAAAAAGGCAAAGCTTTATATTTGCTTTGCACTTCAAAGTTTGAACGATCAAGCTAACAGAAATAGACAATACCCGTGCTTTGCAACACATTACAATTGCACATACCATAAGACAAATTGCTATTATATGGTCTTTCCACAGAGTAGTAAATTCGTACTTGTGGTTTAATTCATAAGACCGCTGCATAACATTTACTGGGGGTTTTCATTGTCCTAGTTCATTTCTTTCAAACTCTTTCTGCGGGGAAGGGGGATACCACTCCATTGTGTTAGTCTGGAGGTCTGTGTGCAAAAACAAAGGTAGGGAGCGGGTGAAATCCAAGAACAAATTCTGGAATCAAAGGAGCCACAAAAACTCCAGAAGAAAATCCTGGGTATCAATGAAGATTCAGAGAGGAAAGTCTGTTTTTATAGCGGGCTATTCCTGCATCTCACAGTCCATTTCCATTCCTTATTTTGCTCTTTTTGTAATGTCTATGAGAGCTGCAGGCTCGCATTTACCACATGGGATCTGGGGAAAGATGAGAAACAGGAATCTACGTTCTTCTTAACTCAATAGTCACTCAGGTTGGTTTATAGATGGTCCCTTGATCTGAATGTAAATTATGTGGGAGAAGGACCTTGTAAATCAACCATAACCACAAATCAACCAGCATCTGTCAGGAAGAAACTTAATTGGTTTTAAAGATATTAGGCTATGGGTAAGTGAGGATTTGATTAAAAGTCAAAATTATGGTCAGCTATCCTGAGTGATAGCTGATGAATATGTTGTTATTTTATTACTAGAAAGCTTTTTTTTTTTTAATAGCCTGGCTGATTTAACTTGGCCCTATCAAAATGGAATTGACTATGTTAATTTAGATAATGTACATGTTTCTATCTTTAGGACATGTATCAGTATGTATCAGTTATTATATTTAGGACATGTATAAGTATGTATCAGTAATTATATTATTTGTAATGTATATATTTCCATGATTTTGTCATGTGGTACAGGTAGCCTGAACAACCCCAGAATTATTCACCCTTTTCCATATTTGCTGGTGAAATACGTAGAGAACCTAGAACCCCAAACAGAAAGCTTTAATGACTATTATGGGACTTTAGGCAAAGGATCTGAATTTTTGGGCTAAATAGCAGACTGCTGAGCAAGTTGGACTGTGGCATTGCTTCCAGCTATAACATTGTACTTTTCTCTGCAATAGCATCATATCTTGTAAATAGCAAGTAAGACTATCACATGATCAAAGTAACTGAAGAGTCCAGGCAAGCATTTGAGTTCACATCATGTATAAATTTATCCAAAGAGAAGTATAAGGTGCTTGAAAATGGTTTGCCCACACATCTGCTCTTGAACGCTTTGGAGGTAGAGTCCAAGCCAATACTGTGTCGTACAGTGCCCTTAACACTGATTTCCAATTTATATCTGTATTTCTCCCGAGGCTCTGAGCAAATTATATGCTGATCATTTCTTATTAGCCATATTTTTTGTTATCCAAGGGCTAGACCTCATTTAACTTTGACTTCTTACAGCTCCATTGTATATTAGCCAATACATTTTGTTTGGAAACACAAAATCCACATAAAAATGTGACTTTTCCTTATAATATGTGAAGTTTTTTGTTCAAAACAAAACCCCAAATAGATGTACTTCTTTGAGCACACTTATTTTTTTGAGGCACATCAGATGGACTGAATATAGACATTTATGCTACATAGAAGGTAAAATTGGTATAAGTCACGAAATGATGCTTTTAAACCCCAACCGTTTCCCCTAAGTCCTCCTGCGTGGGGCGGGCTTCCTTTCAAGCTCTGCAACATCCCAGTGCTAAGAGATGGAAATACGGTGGCAATTTACAGTTGGGGTCTTAGAAACTCTGGTATCCATTGAGAAAGGGCCTGTGCCGAGGACCAACTTGGTAATTTCTGGAAACACAGATCCTTGGAATTATGGGGTTCAAAAGGAAAAGTCTATTCTTTTCTAAGTGTTTTTCTAATATCGTAAGAGGTGCGTAGATTTGATTTATGAACAAGTACAGCTGTAAATAATAAAATAATAAAATGGCATGTCAGCAAGGGGTAAAGTTACTTACAGAAGTTAAAGTGAAATTAAATAACCCCAGAGCCCACTTATGAAAGTGCCTGTTGTTCACAGCTGAGTGGTAGTAAATACTGCATTAAGAAAGTTGGTTTGTCTTATGGATAAGATTTTTATAAATACTTGAAGTGGAATCAGCACACACCCTTTAGCCACGCTGATTTTTGTTTATCCTTGCAACGTATTTTGAAAGCTCTACTGTTCTGTATCAGCAAGTAGGAAGCACGGGCCCTGGCATGGCATTTAAGACTGAGATATAAAGCATTTCCAGCACATTACGGATGCGCTATGGGGTTTGAAGTTAATGCGAATGCCAGGCCAAAGTGGGGAGAACTTTATAAGATACCGAGTAGGAAACTCCAGTGCCATTTACTACGGGATGAGAATAAAGCAAGGAGCACACTAAAAAAAAAAAAAAAAAAAAAAAAAAAAAAAAAAAAAAAAAAAAAAAAAAAAAAGCAATGTTACCTTCTTCAAATATATGCAAGAAAAAACCTTGTCTTAAACAGAGAAATGAGTAGAAAATATAACACATTTTCCAGTGTGTGGGATTTTATGATCCAAATTGCTTTGTTCAAGAAAAGAAATATTGGTAAATAAGTTGCAATGTATTCCTCTGTATTTTTCCATAAACTATTAGGTCTTTTGTATAATACGTGCATAATTTTTATGAATCAGAACTTGAATCATAAATAAAATGTTAATTTGTAGACACATTTAACTGTGGAGCAGATGGAAAAATAGGAATGTGTTAGAAAAGTAGGTATTTGCAGAAGCTAATGAAGTTAATTGGTCTCATTTGACTACCTTATTTTCCCAAACCCCCTAAAGACTGGGCTTTTTTATTTCTTTAATTAAAAATGAGTTTGGTATGTTAATATTATAACCTTTCATATTTTCCTAGTTTTCTATACAAATGTCTTATTTATAGAACCAGCCTTAGGAGTCCAGCATTAATAAGAACGTTGGTAAACTGGGAGCTGTAAGAAGGGTGCTATTGCTCTACAAAAGCTATTAGCCACATACGTTGGTATAATATGTGCTTTTCCACCTTATTATTACTTCCCTGTCCTGTTTCCTTTTGATTACATACAGAAAGACCTATTTTCCCTTAGCTCAAAAATGGTGCAAATAAAAATACATAAAATAATGATCATTGAATGGAATTTAATTTTTAAATATCAGTACTTGAACGTATTTTGATTGGTTAAATTACACGGTAAAGTTCCATTGAAATATCACCAGTGTGAAATCAGAGAAATCACAGCTCTGAATTAATCAATACCATGTGTGTAAATAATTTTCCTTAAATTATTCCTTGTATAAGGAAAGGTTAAAAAGCAAAATATTTAGCTGTTCACCAAAGAGTGCTTCTTAATTAGAGTGTTATGTTTTGCTGCCACCGTGGAATGTATTGTGGCTGTTGATTGTACTGTTGCACACTGCAAAGGATTCTGGGACATGGTTTCTCTAATGTCATCACTAACATATTGTATTTGTATTGATTGTCTATGATTTCTGCATCTGGGTGATTGAGTTTGAGCACACTACTTAGGGTTTCAAAGGATTTGGGTAATGTTACACCATAGGACTGAAAATCTCTTTGAATATTGTACTGCAAAGATACAAAGTCATAGTTTCAGTGCATTTATTAGGCCCCTGCTGTAGAAATAGGAACAATAAGCCATCTTTTTTAAGTTAAGAGGTCTTGGAACGGGTAACTCTAATAAATCCTGGTTTAAGGAGAATGGTACGTGGTGCAGGGCTGAAGTTGTTTATTCATCTGGAATGTATTACAATCTTGATTAATAAGAAGACATCTGCAGTTTTCCATAAAAAGCAGAGCGGGCAGTTTGGCAAATAGGAATGGAAAGGGAGAGAGAAAAATCCAGTCCCATCGAATGCTATTGTTTCCTTGTGACCAAGCATTGTTATTCTTAGTAGTAGTACATAGCAAGCGGGCATTTCCCCACCACGAGACTGCAATATAGAACTAAAATCTGTGGTTTTGAAAGCAGATAGGTCTTTTAAATACTGAAATAGTAAAATGAGTTTTATTATCCTCCTTGTAGAAGATCCAAATAGAAGGAAAAAACTCAGTTATTTGATTGTGTGATTTACATGTGGATACTTGCAAATCTAAAATTTAACTTTTCATAGAACATAGTGTTTCACTTAAGAATTCCTTGCCCTTACAATCATTGTTTAACCAAATGAAGCTATGTCATTTCTGCATAAGACCCCTTAAGTTTCAGTGGCTAAAAAATTTCATTTGGAAGAGACCACGGAAATTATGATGTTTGAGGGAAATCAAAACCAAAGCCCATAAAATTTGTGTAATTCACATATCAACAGGATGGCTTTGTAAATGCCAGGGCATTTTTCAAAAGGGAATGATAAGATCCGAGCTCATATTTGGAAGATAACACATTTGGCAGCTAGTTGCATAGAATCTGGCACCCATACAGACATTCATCTCCGAGGCCAATAGGTGAAAGATTGTTGTAGTCTTTGCTGAAGGCAGAAATGCGTGCATATCACATTCATTCTTATGGGAGTAAAAGGAACAAATTCTGACCATTTTAAAATAAGAGTTTTAAAGAAGAAATACCAAAAACAAATCCAAGGAGAAACATTATACTTGAAATCTACTCCACAGTATAATATGACCAATGATCTCTGATGTTAATTTATGGATCTAGCATTAGACACTTGCTGAAAGCTGAGAGATGGCTATATTTGGCAACTCGGTCACAGCGGCTAAGTGATACTGTGGACAGTAGATTGAAGAAGTAGAGTCGCCTAATAGGAAACCATGGTTGATGAAACTACAAGATCAGTGGACAAATGAAAAATGATTGAAGGATGAAATTGTCTCATAGTCATTAGCAGAGTTATATTTATGGAATATTAAAATATAGTTAATTTCGGAATAGAATTATTAGCCTTCAGCTTCTTCCACTCCAAAGTGTGATAGTTCAGTAAATTTTAGGCAGAATTCAATTGGGTGATTGTAGCAAAAGCGTAAAAGATAGAAGGTGAAGAAACACAGTGTCATAAATATTTATTCTTGGCACATGAGAGAGATTAATATGTAATAATTCTATAATACAGAGGTTGAGAAAGTTTTATTGTGAAAGTCAAGATAGTAAATATTTTAGATTCTGTGGGTCATGGTTTTAGTCAGAACTAGTCAACTCTTCTGTATTGAATAACTTATGTTCAGTTTGTAAATTAATGAACATGGCTTTGTTTCAATAAAGCTTTATTTAGAAGAGCAGGAGCATTTGGCCTGTTCTTGGTCAACTCTTAAAATATATTGGTTAAACATTTACTAGAGTATCAGTAGGCATTTGGTGATTGAAATAATAATTTATGCTTGAATTTTAAAGAAGTGCAGACATAATTTTATCCATATGTGACAGAAGAAAATGCGTGTACAGATATCCTAGTGCCTAGAGGTTCTTACATATTTATATTTTGTTATTAATTACTAATTATTGAAGTATTGGGATAGATGAGAAAAGATTTCTACGTAGTTTCTTTTCTAAAGTTGGAAAAGTACATAGGAAAAATATTTGTTTTGCTTGTCAGTATTGCTTCACAAATAATCTATGCCAAGTCACCATAAGGTAATCTTTCCCTAAAAGTCCACATGAAGAAACGTACCTTGTTAAATTGCCACTGTGTAGGTGGTAATGCGGTATCCAACATCCAGTGTTGCAAAGAATATGCCAGAAGAGTCAGGATGAAAAGGCTCAATATTCCAGAAGAGTCTGGATGAAAATATTCCTGTCTCAGTGTTCTGTTGTGGTCATCTTTGCCTGTGTTTCTCCCAGGTAAAATTCCATTGGCCTGCAACATAGTATTTCAGGTTCAAAGTTGTTGTTGCTACTTTTTTTTTCTACTTTGTTACAATCTAATCAAACTGGAGTCTTCTTTTGACCTTCCTTTGAAACGTGGCATGTGCACATGTGTGTGTTCATACAGTGTTGAGATAACTGACTTTGATGAGAAAGGCAGTCTGTAAAACTGGAACTGAGTCCGGCTGTTTCTTAGCTAGAGGGCTCAAAGCTATGATTTTTCTTGTGAACAGTTGCCCTACCTAGCCATGTAGTGAACATGTACATATTTATCCAATTCCAGGAGCACACAGAGGTGTCATATTTTGCATGTCTTTGAAACCCTTGCCTAGCTCAATGCTCATTTGATGAAGGGATGAAGGAAGGAAAGGATGGAGGAAGGGATTTGATTTGAATAAGAGGTATGAAAGCAGCTGGGAGTGTTTCAGACAGAGGCCAGCTCCCCACACTCTCACTTGCAGGTCCCACTTGGTGGGACTGGAGAGGAGGCTGCTGCCCTGGTGCTGGCGTCTTCGCACCTTTCCTCTCTTCCACTGTCCGCCTGGCTGCAAAGTCAGTGTATGACATTTAGAGGAGACAGGACAGGCGTCTTCCAGTGGTGATGATGTGCCATTGTGAGCTCATCAGTTATCGTAAGTGTACCACTCGGTGGGGTGGGAGAGTGTTGATAATATGGGGGAGGCTGTGCACATGCAGGGCCAGGAGCTATATAGGAAGTCTGTACTATCTGCTCAATTTTCCTGTGAGCCTAAAATTGCTCCTTAAAAAGTGAGCATGAACTACAAAATTCGTCATCAAGGAAGTTCACATTATAAGAAGTATTCACCTATGAGCCGCAGTAAAATTAGTGGAATTTAAAAAATTCTCCCTTCAGAACAGGCTCGCCAAGACTAAACAACCTCATGGAAATGAGATCAATGAAAATTTGCTAGAATTTGCTTGGAATTCCCATGTATTTTCCAATGGAACAATGCAGTAAGGAGGCGTTAGGTTCTTGAGCTAGCCTATACGTTTTTAAACATACGAACTTTATAAAGAGGCCACAGAATACAGCTGTGCGGTTTGTGAAGTGCATAAAAGTCCCTGAAAGTGGGGTGAGGAGGCAGAAATTCAGCAGCACTTTCAGTCAACCAGCAGAAAGGACACTTAAAAAATTCTTCTGTAAGGAAAGTACTTTCAGAATTTCTCCTCGCGGAGAGAATTGTCATTTGCAAATCATATAGCAATGCCCCTGGTTTGTGCCAGAGAGGGCAGGCACAGCAGAAGGTTGCCCCTTGTTTAGAGGGCCAGAGAGTCCCAGGTTTTCATTATGGAGGCTAGATTTGCATTTCTGCAGTCTCACTGCGGAAACAGGGACCCTGGCGCTTTTTTCTACCTCTTATGAGAATAGTGCCATCCCCTCTGCTCCGGAACCGGAGGGGTTGGGAAGCTGGGAAACCTTGTGAGGGCCAAGAATTTGGAGCCCTTGGCTTGTGCTCTGCAGGTAGCAGGGTGGAGTGTGAGCAGCTGTAGTCACCGGGAGGGAGGGCATGTGGGGGCAGTTGCTACTGAGGGAATTCTGCTGTTTGGAAGTGGGGTGACATAAAAGGTACGTGTGTGTGTGTGTGTGTGTGTGTGTGTGTGTTTGCATGTCCATGAATGCATATGCTTACATGTCTCCCTTACTCCGGAGAGATTGAAGGCAGGATTTAGCTGTTGTCTGGGTGAAAACTGCAGTGGGTCCCTGGAGGCGTCTCTTGGGGGATGGATGTGAAGGTGCTGTGAAGGAGGGATCTGCAGTTTCTCGGGGGAATGCAGTGAAGACAGAGGAAGGTGGTGAAGAGCAAGAGGGCCAGAGTACCAGGCACTCACTCATTTAAAGTTTGGTACTTGAAGCCAGTGAGTTTCCATAGGTAAACAAAAGGTACTTATCCTAACCCTCAAATTTAAAATGCCATGAATCTCTGTGCCCTGTTTCCATAATTCTTAGGTATTAAGAAAGCCTAAGAAGGACAGCTAGGTCCACAATTTCAAATTTTACATGACAGCAGAATTCTCCAAACTTAGGAAGGCCAAGTCTCATTAATTAGAACTTATTTTAATAATTAAAGAAAAAAGTTTTTTGGAAAACACAACACTTGGAGCTCACTTGGATGTGTGATATAGTAACAGTCTTAATCAGTTGAATAATCCACATTAATCAGTCCTGCCTTGAAGTAAAATTATTAATCAGCTTGATGATCTAAGCAATCTTCTGAGGAAATGAGTTTGTCTTGGAATTTAAAAAGTGATCATGGAAAAGTTGAGGGACAGGGAGGGAGGGCGGGAGAGCGAGCAAGTATGAGCACAAAGAAAGATGTTATTTTCAGTTTTATTTCAGTTATTTTGACAACACATCTTCTGCTGTGTATAAAATGACTCTAAGCTTTGATATCTTATTCTGAACAATTAATTACTCCCTTTTCATTGTGTCCCTTTAGACAGAGGAAGGGGGGAGGCAGAGAGATACAGAGACAGAGAGAGAGACAGAGAGAGAGACAGAGAGAGAGAGAGCTGTAGTTAAGGCATCAGTGGCAGGAAAGATATACTTCTTGTCTCCTTTCCCCTTTTCTAAGGGTTTCCTTTTTCCAGGTTCCTCTGGAGACTGCCGCATAGTGTATAAGCGGAGCCCACATGCGACACTATGCAGGCTTAAATTGGAGCAAGACTAGCATTCGGCTATTTGATTATTAGAGACAAATAAGAGGAGATTGAGAAAAATGTTCAAACAAGGTATTGACCACTGTGAAGATCACAAGATGGTTGGTTTGATAGAAATTTTCAGATTTCTACTAATAATATGGAAACCTAACCATAAAGGAAAAGTAAGATTTCCCAAGTCAACGCATAATCAGTGGGAGCTCTACTGGAGAAGGAGGACCTGGGAATTAAAGATCATAGTCAGGGAGTCTTACAAAGGAACCCCTGTTAGAAATTCCCCTGTACAGGGGCTGGGGATTTAGCTCAGTGGTTAAAGTGCTTGCCGAGCAAGCACAAGGCCCTGAGTTCAATCCCCGGCACCATAAAAAAAAAAAAAAAAAAAAAAGAAAAAAAAGAAATTCCCCTGTACGAAGTGAGGATTACACTAGCAATGGACTTGGATTCCTTATGTTGAAGAAAATAAAAATCTAGTGAGAGCATGTTGGAAAATGATGGCATAGAGTATTTGCTGTGCAGGCCCATCAAATAATGGTCCCTGCTTCAAGGTCCTCTTACCACCCGCAGGAGGCTGACATGACTTTACACCAGTTTTTCAGTTTGTTCTCTTCCGTGTTTTCCACTCAGTTTTGTTGCTTATGTTCCCAGTGAAGAGCAAGCATCAGCCACCAGGGTAGCTGAACAAGAAGGACAACTACGTGATGTGAAATTTGTTCCTAATGCAGCAGGTCTCTCTCTTCTTCCAAGTCAAACATCCATCACTGCAAAATCTAAATCTCAGGCATTTAAATAATTGCATCCTCCCAGTAAGGAAGAAAATTACAAATTAAACTCATTTTCTGAGAAAAAAAATTTAAAGAATATATTTACAGATAAAGTAAAGCAGTCAAAAATAGGATATAGCAAATATGTCTTGAAGATTGGGGTTTTGTGTTTTGGGTTGTGATTGGTATTGGGGGGGCAGTACCAAAATCTTTAAATCTTTAGTTGTTTCTTGCGAGGCCTAAAAAATTTCAGGGTAAAGCAGTGAGTTTCTCCTAAAATTTTCTCTTGCGTGGCTTAGCAGATGTGAGTTTGAAAACCTCAGAAAAATCGTGTTGAAGGAACCTGCTCGGAAGAGATCGCGGGGGTTGGATTTGGTTGATGACACAGGCTATTGAGTCCTTACAGAGAATTGTTTGTCTTCCATTTTTAGATGGCTTTAATTCCTCCAAATTGCTCCTTGAATAATAGGAAAAAGGCAATTTGAATTTCAGTGACAGATTGGACATAACAGGTTGCAACTATTAGGTCTAATTTTACCATACTGAGAAATAAAATTGCCTAAACATAAACATCGATCACTGATGCAGTAAATTAATTTGTACAGAAAAAGTAGTTTAACTGCAGTGCACATTAAACATAGAAAATTTTCAAAATTACTGCTCTCTGAATTAATTTGTACACTTGTTTACTTGTTAAAAGCACGCATAAATTCTTTTTTCTAAGGAAGGGTGGGTTTGAATAGAGTAAGAAAGAAATATAAAAAGTGGCAACAAATAGGCATAGAAGGCACGCAAACTGGCCTGAATAAGAAATATATTTTTTCTTTCATTTTTGCGTCTAAATGCTATTTAGTTTTTTTGTTTGTTTGTTTTTTGTTTTTTTTGTTTTGTTTTGTGGTGCCGGGGATCGAACTCAGACCCTTGTGCTTGCAAGGCAAGCGCTCTAGTCACTGAGCTAAATCCTCAGCCCCGAATGTGCTTTGTTTTTTAGTCTGCATAGGATCACTAGAGATGGACACCTCCCTTCCCCCACTATAACAAGATAAATGTGATATTTTAATAGCATTGACTTACATCTGCTAGGAACTAGAGGTACAGAGTAATTAGAAGAGTTTTACAGTCTGGTTCCAGGGTGAGTTTCAAAGGTTTCCTGCAGTTTAGAACTGTTAACTTTGTGTTCATCAACAATCTGCACCATGGACTTCTTTGTATTTAACCAGTAAAAGAAATCAGTGAACGTGTTTTCATTGTTAACCTGTAATTCCATTACGGGGAACGCATGGTAAAGTTCGGATAGTATCTTTTTAGATGGTTCAAGCCGCCGCGGAACTGGCGCTGGGAATGCAGTGCAGTTCGATGCTATCTCCTGCCTGTGGTTTTCAAGGACAGTGGTTTGATTCAAACACAATTCTGATAAGTGGCAGGTTTTCGTGTCTTTAATGCCTTGACAAGGGCATCACTCTCAGGAGAGGGAGGTGAAACCATTTGGAGGAGGATTCCGTCCCGCTCCTTTGTGCTGACACACTAAGATAATGGACAATTAAGAGAACCTTCGCTGCGGGTGAAAGTGCGGGGTTACCACTAATGTGAAGGGGCCCGTGGGGTGCTGGGGTGGGAAGGAGACAAGGAGTGGGAATTTTTAAAAGGAATATAAAACACACAGATGAGATGCCTGATAACTGTGCCCATATTGCTCTCTCGTATGTGATAATGGTGAGTGATTGGAGTGTTCATTCAGTAGTTCTTGCTGCACTTTTTAAAAAAAAATGCTCGTTGCGTTTGACACTGAGTCCTGCCGCTAACTTGCCCCGCGCAGGCCTGCCTGTGGCGAGGTAGGTGAGACCAGACGCGAAAGGGATTTGTTTTGGGGGAGTCCGGATTTAGACTGCCTTTCATGGGGCTTAGCAGACTGACTCCTGACGGTCTAGGGCAGAGGTGGTGAACCCCACCCGCACCCCCAGGGGACCCCAACCCTCAGAGGGTCTGATTCCGTTGGCCTGAGGAGGCAGCCGGTATTTGTAAAACTCCTGGGAAAATTCCAGTGTGTGTTCAGGGCTGAGGGCCAGTGTTACCGGGTTTAAAATGGAAGACCAGGGTCCGCAATGCTCAGGTATCCGGCAGACTGTCTGATTATTTAATACATTTGAATCCTGGCGTCTGTGTTGCTATTGGAGAAGATGTGCGCCACATATGTTTCTAACAGTTATTCCGAGGTATGTGGATCCTGTGGCTTGGCATGCAGCCACATCTGGGAAGCCCATTTTCTCTGAGTTACTGTCCCTCACGTTCCCCCATGCTCCTTAGTTCCTGGGGTTTTTTGTTCTAGTAGATTATTGGCACCAACCGGGCGGTATGACAAGAAGGCTCAGTTCCTGGGGGTATGACAAGAAGGCTCAGACGAGGCAAGCATGCATTTGCCTTAGTTGGGGTCAGTATGCAACGATGACTTGCGCTTTGTACCTTGGTCTTCCTGTTCTGGTGGGGATAGACCTTGTGTGTGCCTGTAGATCGGGGTGTGGGGGCGCTTCTCATAGCATTAAGCCCTAGTAAAGGTGAGCTATTCCTGGGATTTCTAAACCGAGCGCAAAAGAGGTTAACTGGTTTTCTTTGGGCTTAAACTAGCATTTGTCTCTAACAGCCCTGAACAACAATAGAGTCCACTGCCTCTGATAAGTACAGGTTCTCCTAGGCCTGAAGAGATGAGTGTGATAAGATAAGATGGCTTGAAAAAAAGAGAGCTTGAGGGAGAGGGACAGGAGAGGGAGAGGGAAAGTGTGCTCACTGCTTTGACTGCTAAATACCCCCTGGTAGCCAGAGATAAGACACCTTAAAACCTTAAACAGGATGTAAATGAAGCCAGTAAAAATCATTTGAGATCAGGCCCCTGTTCCACTCCCCTCCTGTTTCCATTCTGACAGCAGAGGGCTTAATTTACTGTGCGAATGGTCTACCACACTTACCTGCAGAACCCAGGACATAGCAGGAGATTGATGGCAGGCGGCTCAAAGAACAAGGTGTCTATAATTTCTGGAGTAGTCCCTACTTGAGGCATTTAATCAGCAGTTCCAGTATTGCCTGCCTGAGCAAGAAGAGAAAGTATCACAGGTTATGGGAAACTCCCTTCCCCTTTCCTTGCTTCCTGCTCCAGATAGTTATTCACTTTGTGTTTAGTTTGATGACAGCCTTCTTGCTCTGTTGAAGTGGTTGGTAGGGTGAGCTGCCTTGGACAGTGCTTTGATATTTCTCATCAAGCTAATGCGGCCGGAAAGTAGATATCCACAAAAGTTTCAGAGGTAGACTTTTAATGACATTTTGCTCCATGACAGCATGTAGAACAGTAGCTCCACCAGATGCCCTAGGTGTATCTGGTGTAGGAAGCCACACCACCAGGGTCTGTGAAAGTGCACAGTGATGTCATTGCCTAAGGAGGCATTTCTCAGAACATGTTCCCATCCTTAGACAGGATGCATGACGGGGCCTAATCATTTAATGCCGAGCTTTATGCACCTGGAACTCTGTAATTCTTACCAGAATAATTGAACATTATACTGGAAAGATTTGTAGTGTGGTATTCTACTGAAAGTGGGAAGGGGTAACAGTGAAAGGAGAGAACAGTCTTCCTTTCTTGCTGTTTAAGCTGCTCCTTGGAAGAGCCCAGGATTCAATGTGACCTTTGAACTTTGAGTAACAGAGAGAGAGCCTTCCATCAGCAATATGCTAGTACAGGGCCGCAAATGTGCAAAGGAAACAACAGCGCATAGCACACTCTGAGTAAATGATTTAGACCTCATTCTGTGGAAAGAAATAATTTTTGGTGGTTCTCAAACTTGGGTGTGCAGGTGAAGACTCAAGAACCTTCCCCAGCGGTTCAGTCAGTAAGCCTGGGGCGCAGCAGCCATTCAGACAGGGGGGTGCCTGTGGTTGGATTACGGTACTAGCAAAAGCTGTCCTGGGTCTCGTGGTTCTGACACAGGGTCAGCCCTCGGTTTGGTTGTGTGGAGCCACGATAGCTGCAGTAATGACTGAGGAAAGGTAGCTCAAGTGATAGGTGAGGAGGATCCTTCTCATACATACCTCACTGTAATGTACGGCCAGGGATGTATCCTAGAGGCAAGAGCACGAAGAGGGTGTAGCTGACCATGTGCCAGTTTGAGCCTACATTTTCTTCTGCTTTTATGTGTCTGTACTTGATTCATCCACACACCATTGCACTCAAAGGAGAAGACAGGTGAGAGAGAGGAAGGACCGGGAGGAGACTTTGTAAAGATTCCGACCAGCCCTTTGGTACCAACAGTGTGTGGTCAGCCAAGATCCCAGAACCTGGCAAGAGGGTTTTATGTCTTTGAGGCTTAGAAACATGCTTTTGCGGAGGTCATAACAATGATTCTTGGATGTATAGAGAGGTGTATTGATATCTGCATTACCTTTTACAAAGGCAAAAACATTGCTATACATTTCCATATGTATTCAGAATTGGTATACCTCACATGTAGAATAAGAAGGTATTATTAAATTCTTTATTCTCTGCCTAAAATTAACTAGTTTGCTCTTATTTAAATTGTGTTTAACATATTTAGGCTTCAGTGGATTTTAGTGCACTCTGCTGTTGTCACGTGTGTTGGGTGTCAGAGGGCCAGGTGTCAACACGCCAGCATACAAGGAGCACAGACGGGGTCTCCAGCCATCCCAGCCTTGTTACTGTGCTTCTTACTGTGGTCACGTTGCCTTGCATTCTCTTCCTGCACATCGATTTGGTGTTTGAAAGTGCTCATAGATGTAGGCAAAGTGACATGCTATTGTCTGGAGCTATCATGAGAATTTTGAAGGCTGCCTCCAGGATTGGGATACTTGGCAAGGCATTTGATCTCAGTTTTGTGTATGTGCATGTACATACATTTTTAAAAATTATATATGTGTAAAGAGAGTATCAGGAAGTCTTCTTGTGTTTCATTAAGACGTGACCACACAACAGACAATTACCCAGATAAGTGACAAATAACTATGATTAACACTTTTGTGATGAGAAAGTACATAAACTGTTTGAAAAACTAATTTGGCATAAAGCATCTTGTCTATCATACACTTCTACTCAACTCCAGGTAAAAATACACATACACACATGGTGTAGTGAAATTTGGATTGGTACTAGCAAATAATAGAATGAACTAGTTTGGATTTTATTTTCCTATTCATTCTAAGGTAGAGATTCTAGGGAAGAGAAAACTGAACTCAAAGGGAAAAGAGTACCTGGAAAACCCATCAAATTGATAGTCATACCTATTTTCAGAGTGGCTTCTTTCATAGTGGGTTAAATTAGGTAAGTGAAAAAAATCTGTGAATAAAGGTTTTTGATAACATCTGATCTGTATGTTTTGTTATACCCTCTGGGTAAAGTTATTTTCAGAAAGTAGTTCTGTCCTTTGCAGTTCATATAGTACTTTACAAACATTGTCCGATTTGAAATGAAGGAACTCATTACATCATTGAGTTACCTGGGATCTGTTCCCACTTTTCAATTTTAGTTTTACTCAGTAAGTGTTAATGTGAAAGCTACTGATTCTGCTGAAAAACCGCAACAGTTCTATTCTGTGAGGATGCATTGGGGGGTAGCCCTACTGCAGACCCCTTTTTATGCACAAAATGTCAGAGACAGTCCGGCATTCCTGAATTTTTTGATATTATGATAGCCTGTAACTTCCCCATAAGATGTGGAAAAGTGAGGAGTAGATAACACAAGGTACTTGAATTGCCGCTGTTGGATGGTTGGCTAGGTGGACTCACTGGCCATCTGACCCCCATTTTCACTCCTGCGCGTCAACCTGTGAGTCAGTCTGTGCCTTAGCAAAATTAAAGCGGATTGTTTGCCACAGATCTTAAGCATTCCTGTCCTGTATGAGACACAGGAATACCAGCATTAAGAACACAAGGCCCAGCAGCGTAACAATAGCAAATGGATCATTGTAGTAACACACCTCCCAGCTTTGTAACAGCTTTTTCTACTTTAGCAAACTGTATTTATCACTTTACTACACAATGAACCCACAGGGGGTGCTAATTGTTCATTAATTAAATTTTAGCCTTTCAACACTTTTGTATTCTCCAGTGGCCTGGTCTGCAATGAAGTATACAGTGTGGCCTTTTTCAACTGCTGAAGATTCAAGGTGGCTTTCCTGCTGCCATGGATACAATACAGGTGAAATAAATGCATTGCAAGACTGTGAAGATTCCTTGTGACCCACAGTTTTCTAGCCTTGGACCAAAGATTTCATGTTGAAAAAATACTCAGCAAAATGTAGTTTCAAATGACAAAAACATTCTTTGGAATGGTTTGATTTCTTTGTTAGAAAATTATGTTGGTTTGTGGCTAGTCTTCAAAAAACTATTAGCATGGTAGAATGAACTTTCAAGGATCCATCATTGAAGCCATTGCAACTTGGTTTTCATAGTGGAAGAATCCTCTTTATTGTTTCCCCAGTGAAAAGTTAATTTAAAAATCACTAATGATGGACCCGATGGCACTGTGAAATTTACTGAGTATTGTCGAAAAGCTGCGGCTGTGTCTTTAAAGCGTGGGTAATACAGACACTTCACACTACTGTGAGGGATTTTGAAGCAAAACAGAATTTGCCTCCAGGAATTTCTAAATAAGCAAAGTAGTGAGTTATAGGGTGGTGTTGTCATTGTGGAATGTGTCTGCAAGACTTTGAATGCAGGCCATTCTGTTGTGGGGATTTTACTCCAGTAATGACTTAATCACAGCTCACCAGTGTGTGTAGCTATTAAAGAATGCAATGCTACACATCGATTTTCTAGATATCTATAGGTAGCACTCGGTAGATTTTTTTTTGTATTTTTATTTTTTATTTTTAAGCAAAATCTCCCCTTAAGTCATTTGAAATTATTAGAATCACAACATGAAAAAAGCAACAACAAATTACAGTTAGTTTTTCTTCCTTTGTTCTCTTGTCCCACTTATCAGTTATAACTTGAGGGTAACATTGACTTTTGTAGTAGTAGTAATAATTCAGGGCATTTTTATATCTTTGTAATTCAGAAAATTCTTTCATGCAATGTTGTGTTTGATTCTTATAGTACTACTTACGAGGCAGGTTGGAATTTTTCTGATAATGTAGACAAGAAAACGAAAACTTAGCGACTTCTAGAGTTCACTGTCAAACCTCAATACATACATACTAGGTGCTTAACAAATGTTAGTTCAATAAATGACTAAACTAAATAGACAATAACTGCTTCAGAAATTCTTTGTGGCACAAGGTCATATATAAACACAAGGGTACATGGAAATAATAATGGCTTCTTGCTCAGAATAGTACAGAGAAAAAGAACAGAGACTGGGGAGCTCTACTCGGGTAATGTCTCTCATTATTAAAGGAAAGATAAACACGTTAAGCAGCTGAGAATACTCAGTGTCAGCACTGTAAACAGATGTGTGGTGCACAATTGCCTTGAGAGAACTTCAAGATCTTGGTGTGTATATATGTGTGTGTGTGTGTGTGTGTGTGTGTGTGTGTGTCTATACATACATATATATATATACCACATATATCTATATACAGACACATATCTATATACACACACATATAAATTTTTTGAAGTGAGCCAAAGATCGAAAATGCCCATCTCACACAACCCCCTCCCCATGTAGTTGGAAGCCACTTTTCCTTCTGTCTGGTTTCAGAAACACGGTGTCTTGATTTCCATGAGACAGAGGAGGACTGCTCTCTAACTGGTTTCAAGTCAGCCTTTTCCTCTGATTGGAGAGGTGGAGTTAAGTGTGAACTGCTTAAGAATGCAGTGTTTTCTGTTTAATTTGGCTGCAGAAGATGGAAATCACTGAGCTCCGTCTGTTCAAATGAACTTTAAGCAACAGCAAGCAAAACATTTGTCCTCCTCAACGCACACGCAGTGCAAATGCTCGCGTCTGTGAGAGACGGCACGTGTGGGAAGCCCAGGATTACCTAAGCAGGGCAGAGAAGTGGGAACACTTCTCACTGCCGAAGTTGGAGCGTCTCGAGGGTTAAAGGGCTGTTGGGGGAAGAGTGAGTCTCTTTTTTATAAGGAAGTATTAAAAAGAAGAAATTTAACCTCTGAGCTCCGATATCTGGAATTCATCTGAAGACTGCACCAGGCCCCCTCCCCACAGCTGCTACCATTAATGGGTGACCACCCTTTTCCCCATAACCTAACTGTTAATGCATTTCATTGGTCCGCCCAGGACAATCTGGAATACTGCAGGATTTAAAAGAACCTGTGAATGATAAATAATTTTAAAGTTCACATTTCTTTTTTGAACACCCAGTGAAGAGTACTCACTTTCAGGCAGTTCAATAAGCTATGTGATAAAGGAAAGAATGTAATATAGAGCTGTTTATTCAAAAAGTAAAAACCAACCACAACAACAAAGAAGCATAAAAGTTAAATGTTATTAGAGTTACAGACTCTCCCAAAACTGTTAGCATTGCTGTTGAGAATGAAAGGAAGCAATTGTGCAAAAACACATAATGGTTTGTTTAGGATGACTTTATCCTTTAGCAATTTAAATCATTGCTGTAAAAATGTTTTGCGTAATTTGGTTAGCTGGTTTTAAATATGATGGTGTAAACTCATTGGCGTGATGGCCCTGTGGTCGCACAGCAGTTACCCTTGTTACTCCTGCCTGTTAAACCCACATTCCAGAGCATCACTCTCTCTAAGTAGACCGAACTTCTCCTTGCGTTCCTGCACACCTGTGTGTCTCCCTCAGGATTCTCAGCTTATGTCAAGGTGGCCCTGGTAGCTAATGAACGCAAACAGTACTGTGAACTCTGTTAGGGAAGAAAGTTCCCAACTGCTCCAGGAACTCGCTGGCAGAAATAAAGAATCATCTAAGGAAAGGATGGGAAACCTGGAAGTTTGTTTTGCTCTTATGTTTTAACCTATTGTTTGACGCTTAAAAAATAATCCACTAAATTCACTTATTATGATGTTAAATAATGCCATGATGTTTTGCTGGTGTTTTAAGGGGAAGAGAGGTAATTTCAAAATTATATACTTGGCTTCCGAATTACACGGAAACATACTTGTTCCAAGGTTACCTGTCTGTAAAGACCCAAGATTATATCTTATATATGATAATTTAATGCTTGGAACATAGTCAGCATGGATTTATAGTCCATTAATTCTTAGATATTACTATTTATGTTTTATTTTCTTTCTGGCTGTATATACAACTGTGACTGCTAAAGGTGCTGTGGATGTCCACTGGGCCAATCTTTGAAACTGGTATTTTAGAGGATCCATTAAAGGAAAGAAATTATTAAAATGTGTTTATATTCTATACATAGAAGCTTGCATATGGAAACAGAAATGCATGCAACACTTATAAATCTTTTTGTTTACATATGCAGCTTTTCTTCTAGCCATGATAAGGTGCCCTAGAAACGTTCACTAATCTTTGTAACACCCCAGAGGGTAAGTAGCGAGAATTATTATCTTCATATTGCAGGTGAAATACCTAGGTAGGGGCAGATTAAATGACTTGGCCAGGTCACTCACCAAGTCAGTTATGAAGCTAGAAATAAAACTCCACACTCTTGACTTTTAGTTCTTACTCTGAGTTGTGGCACTCCCACACACAGACGGCCCAGGCCTGTTGGTATCTGTGCTTTATTTCCACACCAGAGTGTGAAAAAGTAGCCATGATGTGAATCCTGGCCCCGGCATGTGTAACCTTGCTGTGTGATACTTGCACACACATGATGCTGAGGCCCCGGAGACCAGTTAAGATATTACTCTGCCTGTACAGTGAACAAGATCAGGGAACAAAAGGATGTTGGCCAGCCAGCCTCTTGTCCACCCTGCCCTGTGAAGATCCAAGTGTGTTGGAGGTCTGTCTTCAGAACTTCAGAGATCTGGATAATTTCTTTAGCATCCCAGATATTCAGTCCACTTTGAGTTTCTCCTTAATAACCGCAGATTGCCTATATTGTTGGCATTCACAGTAAAAGGGGCTTGGGACTCAGCCCCAGGAAGTGTGGATCTCACTCTAATTAAGTGAGACTCGCTTTATGAAACAAAAGAAATATGCTCATTCCTCCGAACCGTCCTGCACATTTCCTCTTCCTCCTTCTTTCACCCTATTATTTTTATTTCTGGCTGCTTCAATGAAGCTGGCAAGCCAAGGAGCAGCCTAGCTCTTGCTGGTCCTCCTCCACAGCGGCAGAATATACACAGATTCTCTCTGGCCTCCTTTTGACGAGTGTGCTCACCAGGCCATCAGCAGTAGCTGGGATAAAATCAGGTCCAGTCTTCACTCACTCCTCCCCAGGCTGGTGCACGAAGGAAGGGCGGGTGGCTCACGTCACAAGGGTACTTTGTGCTCTGGTCCCTTTTTTCAGTGGAATAACTCCGAAGATGACTTCACTCTTCTGTTAGTGAGCACTTTCCCCCGTAAATGTGATGGAACAGGTGTTGCTCTGCTGCTAACTGTGTTTCCAGCTGTCCTCTTCCGACGCAGACCGGCAAAATCTGTTGTTCCGTCCTTGCAGGCAGACTGGAGAGCGATGGAGCCCGAGATGGAGGTCTTCCTTGCAGGATGCAGCCGAATGATGCCAGAAGATGGTCGGAAGAGCCTGGCCGGCTCACAAAGACAGGCCTTCAGCAGCTGGGTGTAGTTCCAGTTCTGCATCCCCTTTGGCAAGCTCACAGAGGCCGCTGCACCGTGGCCAGCCAGCAAAATTAGGAAATAAGGACCTCTTTTATTTACTCAGGCTGCTGACTCATGGGTATTCCTGTCTGCTTGGAGAAAAGTCAGGCGGCTCTACTTTCCACGGAAAGTCTCAGGAGTGTTTGAGACTTTCATCTCCGAGTGTTCACACACTTGTTTTAATGTGCTTTATGGAAATGGTGAAACTCAGCAAGTACAGTCGCTGTAGAAAAACATCTGCACTAACTATGCACACACATTTGCATCTTTAAATAGACTTTTAGGCCACAAAGCTGGTTTCCAGCAACTTTTTTTTTTTTTCCCAGCTCTAAGAGCTGTAGCTCTCAGAGTCAGCGAGTGTGAAGTGATTGATTCCAAAAATTAAAATTTAACATGGACATGTTAAGTACTTCACATTGAAATGCAGAAAACTTGCCATAACACAGAAAGACAGTCCCTCCAAGCAGTACTTAGTGAGCACCGAAGGGGAAAAAGTTCAAGTCGATTCTGAAAACGGGGTTGAAAGAAGCCGCCATAGATTCTTACATTTACAAAAAAGAAATTAAAATTGTTTAATCTATATTAGCTATTTAAGGGTGGTTTGTATTGTGGCTGCAGAAAGTTTAAGTTAATGGGGATGGGTAGCATCCAAAGACTTAGGTAGGTTTGAACCATTTTTTGGCAAAAATACCACCACAATACAAGTCTTGGGCAGATCTGATGCATTTACAATGTGGACCAGGTTCGCTGGGAGTTTGTAGGTGAGTTCTTTCTGTGTCCCTGGATAATGAAGACAAAAGACAGGGAAGAAAACATCCCATCTCCCTTGAACCCCAGTTAAAAATTTGATCCTAACCTTCAGTTCACTAGACATGTCGTTGCAATTTACAGGCTTAAGAAAACACTTATGTAATAGGCATCATCAGGCACAGACCACAGACAAGAACCTGATTTAAACATGGTGTCAGGGATGACACACTTATTATAATGGTCCATTGCTCTATAATTCTTTTTGCATTTGTGTAATAATATATCATGCCTGGGCCCAGTCCACAATTTAATGATAAATTCAGTTGCTAAAATTTCAAGCTCAATAGTTATTTCCTCTCAGTCTAGATGTATGACAAATTCTGATTCACTGCTTTCCCCAAATGTACAAATGAGATGATGTGTTAGAAAATATTTTTAAATGAAACAGCAGGATTTAAGTGTGAATGATAAATGTGAAATATGGTAAGTTTTTACCTAGAATGCTGAGTAGATTTAGCAAATAGTAATTTTTTCAATTACAGAAAATATCAGAATCTTTAGCTTGCTTTGGAGAAACTGACTTCAGGTGACTTGATGTGTTTTTAAGGGGAATAAATGATCCTCATTGGGATCATTTTTTTTTTAGGATAATGATTTTAGGATTTTTTTAAGTAATTTTTCTGTGTGTTGGGTGGTGAGTTGAGTTTATCTGCATATTTTCTTGATGTATTCACTTTAAATCCAAATCTCACCTGCAATTCGCAAGCCTTTTCTGAGGCTGGAAGCATGTGGGGTTATGGAGTCCTATAAATGAGGATGCAAAATCATGCAGTTTTCCACTTGTATGGCGGAGCTTTGTTGCAGCGGGCAGGGATCCAGGAGTGGTGTTTGGTTGTTTTCTCAGGGTGAGAGGGTTGCCATCTGGCATTGATAGTGAGATGGCGTTGTCATCAGTTTCTAGATGCAGGAAAGGAATGATCCTCATCTGTTTCCTGTGGATAAGGAAGAGGCCGACAATCTAGTAAAATCTTGTTACCTTAAAGAAAGCAGACATGGAATTCGTTTCATAATGCTTGCTGGTTGCTGCTTTTATGTCTGTCATTTAGTTCACTAGTGAACTTTAGCATTGAAGAATTTAAACTTTCTTGATCCTACTCTTATTAATGGCTGTTTGATTATTCTAATAATGCCCTAATTGCACACTTTATTCTAACACTAGCTCTATCCTCATCAACCCTCCTCCATGATCCTTACTTTTCTATATTTGTGAAAAATCTTGCTCTTTCAGAGGTAGACTGCTTTCAAAATTTCTTCTGATTTTGAATGATAGATTGTTTTGCAAAGCAAGGAAGAGGTTTCACAGCCTGTTTGGAGAAGGTTTTATTTTCCACTTGGATGTTAAAAAGGCAATAGAAATCAGAGTGCACATTTGCTAAGAACAAAGTTAAAAAAAAAAACACGTAAAATAAATATAAGGTAGAATTCCTTTATGGTTAACTTGCTAAGTTTATATCTGGCTTGAAGTTTTGTTTGTCTTCTCTTTGTTACTCATAAATCCTTCAGCATTTACCATAATCATTTATCACTTTTCCTGTTTCCGGTTTTTCACAAGTTGCTTTGTCTCTGCTCACCTCAAAGTGCAGGTCCTGTTTAGCTAAGGAAGTTCAGGCCGCTGAAGCTTTTTGCAAAAAGGAAGAAATGGTGGGCCACCTCTTGAACTTTCCAAACAAAATACACTATAAAATCTGGCCCTGGTGAAACTCTCATTTTTTCTTGATCCTGGCTGATCCTAGCTACATGTAATATCTAGCTGTACCCTTCTAACATTTAATAATCCGTTTTCTGGCCTATGGTATTCGAATCTTTCAGTTATTGAAGAAATCCTGCTTGTCTTTATTACACAAGACATAATTATTATTGTGTTTTCTGTCTTCTTTCATGTGCTTACTTTTTAATATTTTTTTGCTGAAAGCAATAAGGTCTGTATCAATAAGAACCCCATAAAAGATTTTGGTCTTCAGAATTGCCTTTTTATAGAAAAACAAGGAAAATGCAGAGGGAATTTTTTATTAAATATTAGACATCTGGGTTGACTGCATTAATTTTAAATCATTCCTGTAATATTTCCTCTTTTCATTTGGTTCTTCAGATGCTCACATAATATGCAAATCATTTTAGAATGAATACAAAAGAAACATTAAATATATTAAAATCTGCATTTTAATAAAATTGTCAATGTGTAATGTATATCTCGCTTCTAAGGAAGAATGATAAAAAGTAATAAAAGGGTAATTTAGACATAGAACTATTTAATATCTTTTTTATATTTTACCACCCGGTAAAAAGTAAATGTAAAATAAAAGCTTTGGGCTCAGGTTTGAAAATGTCTCAAACATTCTGTCCTCCTTTTTCTGCCCCCTTGAAAGGTTCAAGGTGGCACAGCAGAGCGTGCTGGTTGCAGCAGCTCCTAGACTTGCTCCCGAGTCCCCAACACTTGCGGTGAAATGTCTCCTTGCTTCTTGCAGATGGCGTGGATGTTGAAGACGACCCCACGTGCTCCTGGCCAGCCTCCTCACCTTCTAGCAAGGACCAGACTTCCCCTAGCCATGGAGAAGGCTGTGATTTTGGAGAGGAAGAAGGTGGCCCTGGACTACCGTACCCGTGTCAGTTCTGTGACAAGTCCTTTAGCCGCCTCAGCTACCTAAAGCACCATGAGCAGAGTCACAGTGACAAACTGCCTTTCAAGTGCACCTACTGCAGTCGGCTGTTCAAACACAAGCGGAGCCGAGACCGCCACATAAAGCTGCACACCGGGGACAAGAAGTATCACTGCAGTGAATGTGATGCTGCGTTCTCCAGAAGTGATCACTTGAAGATCCACTTAAAGACTCACACGTCCAACAAGCCATATAAATGTGCCATCTGTCGCCGCGGGTTCCTGTCGTCTAGCTCCTTGCACGGACACATGCAGGTTCACGAGAGGAACAAGGACGGCTCCCAGTCTGGCTCCAGGATGGAGGACTGGAAGATGAAGGACACTCAGAAGTGCAGTCAGTGTGAGGAAGGCTTCGACTTCCCGGAAGACCTTCAGAAGCATATCGCAGAGTGCCACCCTGAGTGCTCCCCGAACGAGGACCGAGCGGCCCTCCAGTGTGTCTATTGCCACGAGCTCTTTGTCGAGGAGACGTCCCTCATGAACCACATGGAGCAGGCACACGGGGCTGAGAAGAAGAACTCGTGCAGCATTTGTTCCGAGAGTTTCCACACAGTCGAGGAGCTGTACAGCCACATGGACAGTCACCAGCAACCAGAGTCCTGCAATCACAGCAACAGTCCTTCGCTGGTCACGGTGGGCTACACCTCCGTGTCCAGCACCACTCCAGATTCCAACCTCTCGGTGGACAGCTCCACCATGGTGGAGGCCGCGCCGCCCATCCCAAAGAGTCGGGGGAGAAAGAGGGCCGCCCAGCAGACCCCCGACATGACTGGCCCCTCAAGTAAACAGCCGAAAGTTACCTACAGCTGTATTTACTGCAACAAGCAGTTGTTTTCGAGTCTTGCAGTTCTGCAGATTCACCTGAAAACTATGCATTTGGATAAGCCGGAACAGGCCCATATCTGCCAGTATTGCTTGGAGGTCTTGCCCTCGCTCTATAACCTAAATGAACACCTTAAGCAAGTGCACGAAGCTCAGGACTCAGGCCTGATCGTTTCTGCCATGCCTGCCATAGTTTACCAGTGCAACTTCTGTTCTGAAGTTGTCAATGACCTCAACACCCTGCAGGAACATATCCGATGTTCTCACGGCTTTGCAAACCCTGCAGCCAAGGACAGCAATGCGTTCTTTTGTCCCCATTGCTATATGGGGTTTCTCACTGACTCTTCCCTTGAAGAGCATATAAGACAGGTCCATTGTGACCTCAGTGGCTCTCGATTTGGGTCTCCAGTGCTTGGGACTCCAAAAGAACCAGTGGTAGAAGTCTATTCCTGTTCCTATTGTACAAATTCGCCAATATTCAACAGTGTTCTCAAACTGAACAAGCATATCAAAGAGAATCATAAAAACATTCCCTTGGCCCTGAATTACATTCACAACGGGAAGAAATCCCGGGCCTTGAGCCCTCTGTCCCCTGTGGCCATAGAGCAGTCATCTCTTAAGATGATGCAGGCAGTAGGGGGCGCACCCGCACGTCCGGCTGGAGAATATATCTGTAATCAGTGTGGTGCTAAGTACACGTCCCTAGACAGCTTTCAGACTCACCTGAAAACTCATCTCGACACTGTGCTGCCGAAATTGACCTGTCCTCAGTGCAACAAGGAATTCCCCAACCAAGAATCCCTGCTGAAGCACGTAACCATTCACTTTATGATCACCTCGACATACTACATCTGTGAGAGTTGTGACAAGCAGTTCACGTCCGTGGATGACCTTCAGAAACACCTGCTGGACATGCACACCTTCGTCTTCTTCCGCTGTACCCTCTGCCAGGAAGTTTTTGACTCGAAAGTCTCCATTCAGCTGCACTTGGCCGTGAAGCACAGTAACGAGAAGAAAGTCTACCGGTGCACGTCCTGCAACTGGGACTTCCGCAACGAGACGGACTTGCAGCTCCATGTGAAGCACAATCACCTGGAAAACCAAGGCAAGGTGCACAAGTGCATCTTCTGTGGGGAGTCCTTCGGCACCGAGGTGGAGCTGCAGTGCCACATCACCACCCACAGCAAGAAGTACAACTGCAAGTTCTGCAGCAAGGCCTTCCACGCCATCATTTTGCTGGAGAAGCATTTGCGGGAGAAGCATTGTGTGTTCGAGACCAAGACGCCTAACTGTGGGACAAATGGCGCATCAGAGCAGGTACAGAAGGAGGAAGTGGAGCTGCAGACCTTGCTGACCAACAGCCAGGAGTCCCACAACAGTCACGACGGAAGCGAAGAAGACGTGGACAGCTCCGAGCCTATGTACGGGTGTGACATCTGCGGGGCAGCCTACACCATGGAAACCCTGCTGCAGAATCACCAGCTTCGGGATCACAACATCAGGCCCGGAGAAAGTGCCATCGTGAAAAAGAAAGCCGAGCTCATTAAGGGGAATTATAAGTGCAACGTGTGCTCTCGAACCTTCTTCTCTGAAAACGGCCTCCGCGAACATATGCAGACCCACCTGGGCCCCGTCAAACACTACATGTGCCCCATTTGCGGAGAGCGGTTTCCCTCCCTTTTAACTCTTACTGAACACAAGGTCACACACAGTAAGAGCCTTGATACCGGAAACTGCCGGATTTGCAAGATGCCTCTCCAGAGTGAAGAGGAGTTTTTGGAGCATTGCCAAATGCACCCCGACTTGAGGAATTCCCTGACGGGATTTCGCTGCGTGGTGTGCATGCAGACTGTGACGTCCACCTTGGAACTCAAAATCCATGGGACTTTCCACATGCAAAAGACGGGGAACGGGTCCGCCGTTCAGACCACTGGGCGTGGCCAGCACATCCAGAAACTGTACAAGTGCGCATCTTGCCTCAAAGAATTCCGTTCCAAGCAAGACCTGGTGAAACTTGACATCAATGGCCTGCCATATGGTCTGTGTGCTGGCTGTGTGAATCTCGGTAAGAGCAGTAGCCCGGGCATCAGCCTCCCACCCAGCACGAATAGACCGGGCTTGGGCCAGAATGAGAGTCTTAGTGCCATGGAGGGCAAAGGCAAGGCAGGGGGACTGAAGACGCGCTGCTCCAGCTGCAACGTGAAGTTTGAGTCTGAGAGTGAACTGCAGAACCACATCCAGACCGTGCACAGAGAGCTCGTGCCAGACGGCAACAGCACGCAGCTGAAAACCCCACAGGTGTCGCCCATGCCCAGAATCAGCCCCTCTCAGTCGGATGAGGTAACTTGCCTTTCTAACGTTTGCTATTTAACCTCCTCAAGACGCTGTCCCCATTTTCCGTTAGCACTTTCCACCGCCTTATTTATTTATTGTCACATGCGAAGGGATGCTTAGTTTGAAATGCAATGTTTTTTCCCCTCATAGCCATTAGCTAGCAATTACTTCCTCCTTGATAAGCAGCATTTTGGCTTGAATGGTGCAAAACAGGACTAATTCCAGTCTCCCTGGGATATTGTCTTCTCTGTGACTGAGGAGACCAGCACGCATGCCAACGCCACTGAGACCGGGAATCTCAGCGTAGCTTCACCGCGAGTTGAAATCCCCAGCTATGACTTGTGTGTGTGGCAGAGAGATAATGACACAAAAGTAAGATAGTGTGAGCCAACAGGCTGGCTTAGAGTAAATTAAAAAGAATACATATATTGGTGGGTAACAAATTGGGTTGGAGTGGCTTTTTAATTCCATGTCGTCTACACTCCATTGTTTCTCTTTGTCTTCTGAGTGGTGAGAAAAAATATTTTCTCACAACGGAGTTTTGAAAAAGCCCCTGCATTTGTTAAGCACCACATGCCCATTATCTGTTTAAAAGCACTGTCCCTATATTGCCTTTCTCTTTGTTTCAAAATTAATATTTTCCCCCCTCAGCTTCACAGTACTGTAGAATCATGTTTCCCTTGCCACAGCGAGTACAAGAAACAAGTTCATTTACAGTGAAATAGTTTTACAAGTCCTCATTTCTAGAAGATGAGTGGAGGATGGATCCTTTTAATGTAATTTCTTTCTGCTTTATCACCTGATTTCTAATAGCTCTTTCCCCTTCCCTACGTGCACCTATCTGGAGATCCATCCAAATGAAAACCCCAGGGAGACCCTTGTCCCTTCACTTTGGGGTTACAGCGTCTTCCTTATCTTGTCTCTGCACTCACCCCCTCTTGGAGGGCTCCCGCATCTCCCCGTAGATAGCCATCAGGCAGCTGGTAGGGGAGACCGGAGGGGGGAACGCACAGCCATCCTCACTAAATGTGGCATCTGTGTGACAGGCGGACTCCCAAACTTTGAAGCTGTTCTCCCTTCTCCCCTGCCCAAGTAAATCTGCACTTTTCTCTCATTTAAATAAAGGAAATCCTTTCAAATTGATGAAGACAGCTGGAGGAACATAGTTTTGATAATGGCTCATGGCTCATGGTTGGATCAAATACAGTAGTTTGTTTTGAAACAAATATTCATAGTTATAATCATCTGAAATGAATTTTTTCCAAACTTTATTTCACAAGTGGCTAAGTCTGTACAAAAGTTAAAGGACTAGCACGAGGAACATGCGTGTTTGTCCATTGATATCCCAGATTTATCAGATGAACATTTTATCATATTCACATTCTCTTTCTAATGTTTTGTTGTCAGTCTGATCTGCATAAAAGTTAATTGCAGATATTGTAACATCTCCTCAGAATAACGACATTTCTTATTTGACCCTAATATCATTAGTAAAGGCAATTAATTACATTAGCCGAAGAAATTAAGTGTATCTGTAATATTATCTACAGGAGGCCCATATTCAGATCTCTCCCAGTTGTTCCCCAAATGGCTCGTGTTCTCAAATGTTGAATAAGGATTCTCGGAACATTTATCCATAAGATTACTCCTTTTCTCTTCCTAGGAGCTTGAATATTCATGTTTAAGTGATGTAAAGGTGATTTAAAAGGACTGCATTTGTGCGTTCCTGTGTGTATGTGTGTGTGTGATTTGGTGTGCATTTAAAATCAAGCAAAACTGGACTCTCCTGTTTTGGATTGTTTATGAGAGGACATATTCCTGTTTCTTCTGTTCATGGTTTGCATTTTCTGATATTTAAAAATTAATTTATTTTTTAATTCCATTTGAAAAAAATTATTTCAAAATGGAGGATATATGAATGGTGTTTACATATTAATTTAGTTAGAGTTACTTGAGTAGGGCTATTTTTTAAGGCATGGTCAAATTTTTATAGTAACTAAAATCTTACAGATAGTATGAAAGCATATTGATATTCTGCACTTAGAATATTATTTAAAGTATGTTTAAGGTATGTGTTTAAGTCCTACAATCGGGGGTTTTGTTTTTTGTTTTGTTTTGTGTTTGTTTGTTTTGTTTGGTTTTTGTTTTGGTGCTAGGGATTGAACTCAGAGCCTTGGGCTTGCAAGGTAAGAACTCTAACCACTGAGCTAAATCCCCAGCCCCACAATCATAGTTTTTAAGTACTTAGCTAATAAGAGTCAAAAATGACTCTTGAGGCAGAAGTACACCTTCCTATGAAACCTGATTAATAAGAGCTTGCAACAATGTCCTTAACTAACCAGATAGTAGGACTTAGTTTTAAATACTTGTGTGCCTCAAAAGTTCCCAAAGTTGTTGAACATTTTCATCAGTCCATCATTATTTGAAAGTTCATTACACTATTTAAATCATAAAATTGAATGTGTTACTCTCTAAAGATAAAAATTTATGGTAGGCCGCATTATTGAGACTTACATAGAAAATGATCCAAACACATGGAATTACTAAAAAAGCCTACAAATACAATGTGTTGTTAATAAAAAGGCAGCAAGTATTCAGGTGTTCACATTGCTGGTTACTCAATTTAAACTTGTGTGATTTTTTCATTATGAGTGGTATGTAAATTTTTGCCAGATAAAAGAGAAGTTTTATATCGTCTTTGCCAAAAGTCAGGTATATCATCAGAGAATAAATTTTATCACCAAAAGAGATGTGACATATATGTCTATTGATTTAGGTGTCCCAGGTCGGAGGAACTAAAAGACTTAACAGTGTAGGTGGTATTTTCATCTCCTCCTCTTGCTGAGCAGTGGGCTTTCTGAAAAGAAAAGAAGACCACAGGAGATAATAAAACCTGGACACACAGATATTGTCAAGAATGAGATTCAATTTTTCTGAATCATGACTTACCACGCAAGGATATTGGTAAACACTCACATGTATCTGGCAAAGGCTGACAAAAATTACTTGACTGATACTAGATTACCTAATTAAAAGGGATTTAAACTTAAATATAAATTTGGAGAAGAGTAAGTACTGTATAAAACCAGACAATTCAAAAAATGGAAGAAAGACAAGACATGTGACATTCAAAAAAGGCTAATTGTTGGCAGCTGTCATGTCATGGGGATATTTAGAATTGAAGACAGAGTATCTGACTTTGAGCCCTGTTCTTCCGCTTTAATACTTCCTGAATTTCTGAAAAATGTTTTATTTGCACTGAACTGTTTGCTTATTAATCTAAATCTGTTATAGAGACTTCGCTGTATATACAATAGTTTGGAGAAACTATTCATTCTCCTTTGCTCCTCACAGGTTGAGTGTGATATAAATTTACACATAATCTACAGTGTCTGTAATGACAGTGTTAATTGGAGACAGGAAGAGTCCTGGCCATCTAGCTTTTTCTGCACAGGAAGTGCCTTGTAGAGCTCCTGACGTTTACGATGTGTTGAGTAATGTTGGTTGCTCTTCTGGGTTTGTCAAGACTGGTCGTGCCATCTGGGCAGATGCGGCCCCATCTGGACCTCAAAATGTTGCCTCATGACTTTGATGTTCTATGATAGATGTTGGGAACATATGTGCTTCTGGGTGGATTTTTCCAGAGTCTTTCGTGGCCAGGTTTCTCTGAGGAATTATTCTAACTCACACCATCCCCGCCAGTCCATCGAAGTTGCTCTTGCAAGGATCATCATCATCTTCATGTTGTGAAGTGCACAAAAAGTGCAACTGATACAAAACTAGAAGGGACAGCGGAGGCCATCTGCTTATACCAACAAAAGCCAGCCCCTGAGGAAAAGTTGAGATCGATTTAGATTCCTCAGCTGGTAAGTGGCTGGCAGAGGTGAGTTCAGGTTTCAAATTTCAGGTTCAAAATCGTCTTTTCGTAATTGCAGCGCCACTTCCTTCTAGCTGCTGTCCCTGCCCTTTCCACCAAGTCCCCTCACCACTGCTGTGTTCTTTCTGCTTCTCATTCATTTCTTTTGTTTCCTTGTCTTTGCTGCATTTAGAGACTTCTCTAAGGTCTCCACTGGCTGGATTGGTCAATGTAATGTACTGTTTTCAAAAAGGTAACTCATCTTAGTATTGTCACCAAATACTTGTCACTAATGCGTGTTCCCTTTTAATGGAGCCTCAGTTTTCCTTCCTGGCCCTCTGCATACTGCTGGGCTCTCTGCTCCGTAGGCCCCTGGCCCTGGCCCATGCCTGTCAGTCAGCCACCTCTTGCTGTTGTCACTCTGTGCTCTTTCCACATGTCCTCAGCAGCTCCCCTAGTTTTGGCTGCCACCCTTTAACCATGACTCTCCAAATTCCACCTCAAAAGGATGGGAGGGAATTTTTGGGGACCGAGGAAAATATTCTACAGTTTAATTGTGGTAAGAGTTACACAGCTGTGCACTTTGTCAGTATTCAACAGATATAAAATTAGTGAATTATTTTTTATGGAAATTACCCTGCAATGAAGCCGATTTTAAAAAACAGTTTGTATCTCCAACTCGGATCTTTCTGCTGAGCTGCGGACTCATACACGGAGCTCTCTGCTGGACTCGCCGTGAATTTCAGACTCAGCGGGTCCAGAATCGAGCTCATCATCTTTTTCTTAATCTGCTTTTTCCCTCTTGTATTTTGTTTTACTGATGCATCCATTCAATTTCTTGGTCTCTTCCTTTTTCTCCACCTTCTGGTCTTCCAGAAGACTGGAACGGCGTCTCCATTCAGTTTATTTGTATTTCTAGAACCAGCTGCTACTTCCACCCCGTTACTACGTTTTACATTCAATCTTGGGTTGTCTTTCCCTGAACTACTGAAGCAGCCACATCATTGGTGCCTCTGACTTTAGTCTTACTATTTCAAATCCAGAATATTGTTTTACCTACGTTACCCAAATTATTTTATCTATATTTATCCAAATAATGTTTTATCTGTACAGCTTACTATTTTCAAATCTACAAAGAGCTGCCAGAGCAATTCATCTAAAACAGACATCTGTGCAGTGTGCCCCTTTCTATCTGAAGCATTTTAAGTGTTCTGTACCACTGTCTCCACAGGAAAACATAATCTTTTTTTTTTAACTGTGAAAAACAGGGCCCATCGGATGCGGGCCCCTAAATAAGTTTGTTTTTCTTTTCCCGAGCCTCACTTTATTCTGTAATTGGAAGCACTCTAACGCATACACAAGAATTTGCCTCTGTGTCTTACTAAGTTGTCCTGTCTCTTGCACCATCGGCCCTCCTGGCTGCCCTCCTCCTGTCATGAGGCTGCCCAGCCAACCCTTTCCCTAGATGTCCCCTATACTAGAAGGCTTCCCGTGTGCCTGATTTCCCGCCACAAGCATCTCCCTGCCCTTGAATGGCCTGTGTATGTGACCTACTGTCAATATTACATAGACTGCATTATGATAATCTGTTTGCATTTCTCTTTTCCTCTCATGAATTCTTTGGGGCACGAACTTACTCTGTCTCACATTCCTCATACCTACAGCAATGCAGGTAATAGAAATGTAACCAGATACCTCATCACATGGGTGCTGTGGACCTTGTATCCTCCTTGTTTCAAGGCACCTGGACCCCCAAGCTTCCTCAGGCAGGAGGACGCCGGCACTGTGATCAGAACCTAGAAGCTCTATGCCAAGAATGGGACTGATATTCATATTTTTACCTTGTTTGGACTCAAAATGTTGTTGCCTCATTTTTGCAGTTCCATGCTAGACATTGTGAGCCTGCGCCAGTGTGCTGTCTGGTCCCCTCCATCTCAGGACTTGCTTCACGAGGCTGCTAGTGGTTGGTGGTCAAGATGGAGAAAGCCTTTCTGCCGCCATCTTTTCCATAGCAGAGGGGCAGCTCGTCCTTGCTGTGTCCTCTTTGATGTGGTGGTGTCCCTCTCCAGGCCTTCTCCCCATTCTACCCTGCAGGGCCCTCTTCCTGTGCCTTACTAAACCCTAGAGATTTTTCAAGGCTAATCCTTGCACCTCTTTTTCTTCTCTGTATATTCGCTCATTGGGTGATTCACCCCGCAGTTACATTCTTGTGGCTATAACTATCTCTATGTGAAGAATCCCCAAATTTTTATTTCCTACCTAGATCTACCCTTAATTTCACTTACTATATTCTACACACACTTCGGCTTATCCATTTGTATCTTTTTTAGGTATATATAAACACCAAACCTTTGATTTTCTCTCCTGAAACCTATTCTGCCAGACTTCATTGTTTTAATAAAGGGAAACATCCTACATCCAATTACTCAAGACACCTGGAGATCATTTTCAATTTCTTCCTTCCCCCATTCTCCTCATCTAGTCCGTTAATAAGCACTATGGCGTCTGCCTCCAAGAAGTATCTTCAGATGTCTTGTCCTCTTCTTCCTGTCTCTGAAGCCTTCATCTTGGTCCAGATGCCTTCTGTTTTTTTGTTTTTTTTTTTGTTTTTTTTGTTTTTTTGTGGTGCCGGGGATCGAACTCAGGCACTTGTGCTTGCAAGGCAAGCACTCTAATCACTGAGCTAAATCCCCAGCCCCTCCAGATGCCTTCTGATGGAGTCTTCTCCTTTATCTTCTGCCGGCTTCCAATCCATCGTTCATGCTGCAAGTGGAAGTGTGCACATGTAAATTAAATGAGGTCACTTAGCGTTCTTCAGTAGCTTCCGTCTCTTCAGCTAAATCCTGGCCCCGCTCCAGTTTAGGAGGCTGGGTGCAGCGTAGTTGTGGCATCGGCCCCTCTTTGCTCTGGGGACTCCTCCTCCTGCACCGTGTTCAGATTGCTGAGGGAGGGTGGCCTGTGATGTCTCGTGTTCTGCCTGTTCACCTGCTCCCCTAAAATCTTATCAAGTTTATCTCCTCATTTGGGATTTGCTTTTAAAGTTGTTTTGTTTGTTTACTTGTGTATTTCATTTTTCATCTCTGAACACCCATCAGTTTATCCTGAGGATTTAGTAAACATAATTGAGTAAATAAAAATAGTATAAATGCTTCAAAGTAACAAAACAGCACACACATACTTGTTTGAACACCTAATACCTAGTAACTAATACATAAGAGATACTGCTTGTTTTGTTCAGAAGTATTTAGATGCTTTAAAATTAGATTCAATCTAAAAATATTAAAATGAGCTGAAAGGCTTAAAGTTGCTAACAATTCAAAATTCATCTTTAATATGAAGGTTTGAGTGTCTGAGAGTCAATGTTCTTTCTCCATGTTTCTTATACTCAAACTGGAAGTGTACAACAATTCAGAACCTCCTTAAATTCCAGAGTTCTGGTTTGTATTTTACATAATAAAAACTTCCATATGAGCCTAAAAAATATAGGAGGTTGCAAGAACAAACTTTATAAAGTTTTTGTATTTCCAGTTGCTAATTGTATGTTTTGTTAAGTTCAGTCTACAAACAGCAAAATTAAATGGGTTAAAGCTTTCTCTGAATAAACATAAAAATTAAGGAGACAAGCTGGGTATTACGGCGCACACCTGTAATGCACACACTCTGGGAGACTGAGGCAGGAGGATGGCAGAAAAGTAGAAAAAGATGTTCTTGAAATAGGCTGAATTGCTTAGCCAAGTTGAGTCGCTTTCCAGATTTATTGTTGTGGTCTGTCTTAGTTACTTTTCTCATTGCTGAGACGAATACCAGCCACCCGCTCAGCCACACCCAGAACTATGCTAAACCAATCAGTGGACTGATTTAGTACCATACGCCCTTAATCCCAGGATCACATATCCTTGATCCGGTGAACTCCGAAAACCTCTCCTATGCTCACATAAGGCTTTGGGGAGACGTCTAGATATAAACCATAACATGATCAATACTTGTTTAGTATCTAGAAAGTAGTAGAACAATGACTTGGTGACTTTGGCATAAATACCAGGTGTGGGACATGGACCGCTTCTTTATCACCAGTGCCACGATCACTTTAAATTGATCGTTGCTCCACATGCAACTCCCTGTTTTAGATTTCTGTGCTTGCCTGAAGTTCTGGACCTTTTTTGCTGATATTTTCCTTTTGTTTGCAGTATCATTTTAGAATAGATGAAATTCAAAAATATGAATATTTATGTGTATAGCCATGAATTTTGGATTGTATTTTTGACTGAAATTGTGTTAACATGGAAATTAGCTAACATCTATTTAACGCAACTTATAATAATCAAAAACTATATTCTGGATCTCTTTTTACTGTGTAGTCCCACTTACTGCATGATATAGTTTTCTGTTACATGTACTTTGTAGTCCTACTAATTTAGCACCCTAAGTAAGAGGGTCTTGGCAAAGGCTTTTAAAGCTTAAATACTTGGTTCCCCTTATTTATGCTTTGCTTTGACCTTTTCATGTTTTTCACTTTTAAAATTTATAGATGTCTAAAGGTTCTATTTTTAATCTGCTGTTCTCTCATTCCCATTTCCTGTTGCCTATCTCATCCCATAGAGATGAGCAAAATACAGTTTTAATTGTGCACCTCTAATTCATAGACTCCATCTCCTCCTTTGACATTATCAAATTGGATATTCTGCTAGCCTTTTCACCAAATCAAACCATAATTTCTTTTCCTCTCATTTTGGTCAGCGCTTTGGCTTTCTCCTGGTTATTCTCACCAGAAGCTTTGTTACCATTTCCTATATGTCCTCTCTTTCCCTAGCTTGCTGGGTCCATCACTTGCCTGGTACTGTTGCTTCTTACTTTCTAATTCTTAGCAGTTTGTATCCCTTGCATCCTATCTGCAGACCAAATCTCAGCTGATCTTCACTCTCTTCCCACCCTAAAACAAGACTCAATATATTTAAAAGATGAGACTGTGTAAGTCACATTCTCTGACTATAATACAAATAGATTATAATTGGAAAAGGTGTCTTTTAAAAACTTACTAAGTTTTAAAGTTTAAAAAAACAGGTATGGAACACAAAAGGCTTGAAAACAGAAATATAAAATGTTAGATTTGAAAGATAATTACTTTTAAAGCTTTGAGGTGCAACCAAAGGCAGTACTTGAGGGAAATTTATTAAAAAAAATATATTAAAATAAGAAAATGTATTATCAGTAAATTAAATCTACACTTTGAAATGCAAGAAACAATAAAATAAAGTCATAAAAAGCAAAAGGGAAGAGGACAATAGTTAAGATCAAAAACTGTTGAAATAGAAAATAAAGAAATGACAAACAACAAGGAGGCTATCAAAGTACAAAATTATTTTTCTGAATAGACTTAGGAAATGTAAAATCTTTGGTAAGATTAATAGCAAAAGAAGATCATAAATAAATACTATTAATAATGAAAAGGGTAGCCTTAAATTCATATGTGCAGAAGTTAAAAGATAGTAAGAAAACTGCTATATTTCAAAATGACTATAATAAAGAATGCAAGAATTCTGTTTTGCAGAAGGAAGAGCAACAGGAGCTCTTACTGTAGTAGGGGGAGTATAATTACATAGACCTGTTTAACTGTTTTTAAAACTATTGCATGGTATATTCTAAAGTTAAGTACCAGCCTGTTTTATTCCTGTCAATTCTATTTCTAGGTTTAAGAGAAATTAGTACATGTGTTTACCAAAATTTCTGAACAAAAACACTAAGTTTTATATACATAAGCTTCCAAGTGGGATCAACAAAGCGATCTATCAAAATGGAATGAGTAAGTGCATTATATAATGGTTTGGATTCATCCCATTCATAACATTATATAGCAATAAAGAATAAACTACTGCTATACAACAGATAAGATCACACACACACACACACACATAATTTTTTGGGGAAAAAAGGAACCACATACATAAAACTGCCTGACTCCAGGTGAAATGGCCAAAATAATCTATGATAATTGAGGTCAGAGCATTTAGCTCTGAGATGGAACAAAATGGAAAGAGGTAGGAGGGAATCTCTGCATGCTGGAAATGTTCCTGCCTGGCTCCATGTGCTGGTTCTACTGGTCCATACATTAGCAAAATTTAACCAAGGAATCCACTTAAGTTTACTGCCTTTTCCCGCATGTGTGCTATTTATCAAGTCAGGTTTTGCCAAGAAAGGAAAGAAAAAAGAAAAAACCCTAAAATGCATAAGATAAAAAAGAATACAGAGTGCTATGCCTGATTTCATGCTGTTAGCTTGAAAGTTGCAATTATATGGAAACAGTTTTAGAATAATGTACATTACAAAAACTAGGTCAAGAAAAAATGTGGGATAATTCTATAAACATTAAAGAGGTCAATAAATTCTTGAAAATCTTTTCACCAAGAGATATCAGATTCCAGATGAGTTTCAGAGTGAGTTCTCCTAAACACACACATAATTCCGAAGCTGTGCTGGAGACGCAGAAGAAAGAACACTCCAGTTCATTTCATGAGCGCGGTGTAATCTCGATGTCACACCACGAGAGCGCAAAAGAAAAGTCTGGGTCGGTTTTACTCACGATTTTACATTCTAAAATTAAAAAAATTAATAGTTGTATCTCCTGTGGATAAAAATCAGATTATATATTATGATTAAAGTGGGTTTACCACAAGAATACAAGATGGGCTCATGTTTAGGAAATCAATTAATTTAATTTACATTAATAGGCTATAAAAGATAAATTATGTGTTTATTTCAAGAACTGCAGAAAAATTAAATCCAGTATCCTTTCATGATTATAAAAGGACACTCTGAATAAGTAGAAGTTTTCTTAACCTTAAAAAGGCACTTAAACTATTATCTTCAGCAAATCTTATAATTCATGGATAAATTTTAGTGCAATTAATATTTTATAATTAGTATCACTAATCAGGCTCGCTGAGTAATTTAACCAACAGAGAAATGTAAAATCAAAATAAATTTAAATGTAAAATGTAACATAAAATAAAACAAGCTATCATATGCGAAAAATTTGAATTTTTTAAATGCTTTTTTCTATTTTCATTGCTTTGGAACTTAACAAGAAGATACTTAGTTGAAAGTATTGAAAGGTCAAGAATAGCAAAGATACTCTTGGAGGAAAAGGACAGGTAGGGAGGATTTGTCCTACAGTCTAGGCAATTTGTAATCAGTTTGCAGTAATTAAGATGATGAGATATTTGTCTGTAGAACCAAATAGAGAATCCCCCCAAAAGATATCACACAAATAAAACCTCAATATAGAATAAAGCTGTCTTTGTAATTCAGTGGGTGAACAGATGGAGTATCGAATTCCTTACCTGTATGGGGAAAATTGAATTCCTCCTCATATGTAAAAATTAATTCCTGGTGATTTGAGCACATACATATTTGAAAAATAAAACCATAAACCTCTTGGGAGAAAATATAGAAAATATTTTCATGACCTCAGGTTAAGGAATGATTTCTTGAAAACGACCACTCAACATAAATCACACAAAAAATTGGCTTGTTCATCTGCACTAAAATAATAACTGTTGTTTACCAAAATTACTCTAAATGAGCTAAAGTTAATTTAACTGGAAAAATTATTACTTTTAAAAATATGTGAGAAATAGCCACAACTCAGTGGGAAAATGCAAACCACAAAATAAGAAAATGAGAAATTAGCATGAAAAGACATTTCATGAACGGGAAGCATACTATTCCATAGACGTGTGAAAATATGTATCCTCATTAGTAATATGGAGATTGTCAATTCAGACAGAGTAGTGGATTATCTGGGAGGGCCACTCAGGCAACTGAATGGGAGGGCCAGGCATACAGGTGTATAATTGTTGCTCTTTATACATTACCTATGTCATAAGAACTCTGAGTATTTAGCACTAACAGAAAGAACATAATCAGAACTATAAATATGTACAGTCAGTAGCACTTGACATAAAGAGAAGATACATATAAAACTAATATAATAAATATGAAATGGTGTTCTCAAAAGTCTAGCAGTAGACTCATGCCTACAAAAGGCTGTGAAAATGGAAACTTGTTCTTTTCATTGTTTCCTGTAGCTTTATCAAGTGTTGAAGAGGCATTAAAGACATATTAGCTCTCAAGAAGGATTTTCCTTTGTGTAATTAGAAGGAGCAGTATCCATGTTCCCTGCTAACATGGTGAATTTGCACACTTCAGGGATTATTAAATGGGAGTGCTAAGTTTTTACTCCTTGTCTGGTGCTTCAAGTGAAGATAACAGATTGATTAATTCCTGCTATGTACAAGGCATTAAGCAATCAGATAAGTAAAGAGGAATAGCTTTATGTAAGTGTGTTTATTTGACAAATATAGCGATACATCATTTTCTCTAATATATCTCCTTTGAAGGTTTATAGTTTACTAGGGAAAACTTTATGTATAATGTAAATATAACAGTGGACATGCCCTCTAGATGACTGCTTCAGTGTTAAGTTAGTCGAGGGAAGAGCAGACAACCGAGTAGGGCATGAGCTTTGCATCTAACTACGTGACAAGCAAACCAATTGGAGAGAACTGTGAAATACCAAGTCCTGAGCCTGGAGGAGCATGCCTGGCAGCCTAAGCAATTACTGGGGACCAGCGTGGTAGAGCAGAGCACACAGGAAGAGACTAGGAGGAGAGGCGGTCAGAGGGCTGGAGAGGGTGGAGGCTGCGCTTTGACTTGCATCCTCCATTGTTCTGAGAAGAGTTACTTGTGTATCCACAGGTTCTTAGTAAATGCTTATAAATAATTAAAACTTGGTGATTAAAACATATGGAAGGTGAATCACGGAAGCATTTCTCCAAGAGCTAAATATTGATACAGGTTCTTAGAACCACATATAAATAGAACATAAGTCGTCTCATAAGTATGTAATGTCTTTATGCAATTCACATCATAAAGAGATTGAGTGGCAGGCGAAGTTCTGTAAAATTCCCTATATCAAGTCAAATAATTTATTTTCTTGAATTAAACATTGTATTACATAAGCAAGCCTTCAACCAAGTCTGTACTTTTTTTTGTTGTTGTTAAGAAGAGATTGCCACTATGGGGAGTTTAAAAATATGCAGCATAATATGGTAGAAGAAATGGTCATACTTAGAAAAAAATGAACTCAAGTAACAGTTGACAGAACTGTGTGATCTTAGCTAGTCCTTCCTTAGCACCAGTTTCTTCATTGCCGAAATGGGCAGAGCACATACTTTGCCTACTTCATAATGTTGTCATGAAGAACACGTGGTACACATATATATGGAAGTTCTTGGTAAACATGCAGCACTCTACAAGTACATCCAGTGGGTCATTTAGACAATATCTACATACCTTGATGTATGCAGATCATCATATATCATTTATTTAATATTTTAAAATTAAGTCATTTTAATAATAGTTTCATTTCATGCTACACTAATAACTTATTTAGTGAACATGCATCTGAGCAAGTCATCATCCTTCCACAAAGTTGGCAAAGTAGAAAAATATAAATATTAAAATCAAAACTAAAAGCATTGAAAACCAGTGAGCAAAGAGAATATAAAGACCGCAATGAAAAAAATTTTATTTTATATGCTTTGTGGTCAGAGATAATGTCAGGCAACACTAAATAGAAAAGGTAGAAGAGCATGTAAATAAAGAAATGCACAGAAAACGTAGTCACAGACAGGAAAGTGTTCCCTAATATTGCTGTGTTGAAACATCTGGGAGAGAAGAAGAGTAAACATTTTTGAATAACATGTCAAGGAAAAATTGTACATGAAAGGCACAGAAAGTGAAAAACAAATTAAGAATTTGTTTTTTCCTAGGCCCAGAAGTGAATGAGTAGTTTGAGAGGTAGTTAATTTTAAACAACTATTACTTGAGCCACCATCTAGAAGCCACTTACAAGTCTCTCTATGGATTAACTATAGAGTTTTTACATTCTTGGTGGAGAAAGTGGTAAAGATTTTATTTTTTGATAAGATGTATGATCTCCATGCATCACTTTGATTTGTTTTAAGAATAGAAACATCTTAAGATTGCTAATACGTGATTGAGAAATATTTTAAAACAAAAATGCACCCTGATTTCGAACTCAGAGTGGTGTTGATAAACTTAACAAGATCCAATGTTAATATACAGGTCTTAAAATAGACTTCAGTCTTATCTTGAAAATTATGTATTTATAAGTTTGGTTTACGGAGTGCAAAAGCAAAAGTAAACCATAATGAAAGCTCTTGAAAATTTCAGAAATAGAGAATTTAATGATGAGTGATAACTGCATGTTTAAGAAAGATCGTTCTTTAAAAGAGAGAAAGAATAAGAGGAAGAAAGAAAGAGGGCGGACTCAAGAGAAGGAGGGAAGCATAAGTGTCCAAATAGGATAGCTACAAAATGGGCAGGAAACCCTCAAAGCTTACTCTCTATACCTGTTAGGACTGCAAAGTCTTGGTAGAAGACAGAGTCTTTTAGTGCTCTCATTGGATCTGAATCGCTACCGTTTCATTCTACCACATTTTTCTTTATTATTAATTTTTTTTGGTGCTGGGGATCGAACTCAGGGCCTTGTGCTTGCAAGGCAAGCATTCTAACCACTGAGCTAAATCCCCAGCCATTCTACCAAATTTAAATCATTGTACAATAGATATTCTGAAATAGGTATGTTACACCATTTTGATTAAGTCTGATTAATTCACTCATTCAATATTTACTGCCTTTCGAATGTGAGGCAGGCACTGTGAGCACAAGGTCAAGCAGGGTGCCTTGTCATGTTTCTCTGGTAAAGAAGCAAGCCTACAGAAAGCAAATACACCCTCGAGTCACAAATCCCGTGTTAATTAAGATGTGAAGAGCAGGCTGGCATTCAACGATGGTGTTCCGAGATGTCCCTGAAGAGAATGAGTTGCCGCCTGGACTTGTAAAGAACCCCCACGCCCATCAGTGCTTTCGTGTTTGCTTTTCAGGATGCTTAGCACTCCCCCAACTCATTCTATACTACAGAAGAATGTTCTCAAGAGACGGAAACCGGCTGGGAAATGTATGTTCCCAATTATATTCTTGGGATTTTTTGTATAAAAATCCTAAGATAAATAATGGTGATGCAGAACTCTTTTGGGTCTAAAATACAATCTGTGGATGATCTGAAGGGGACTAGGCTGTCCTGACTGGTTGTGTGATGCAGAATCTAGGTGTGTTTGGGGACAGCAGTCTGGTCCCTCGCGGTACTTTTTTGGACAACACTTAGTGTTAGGTGTAGTTACAAAACGCCCACATCTGTATAGTTCACATGCCCCATCACAATATTCTGTCAAGCACTGTGCTGGGTACAGGAGCTAGAAAGAGAAAATAGACCTTGTCCATTAGGAGACAGGAACCTTAGACTATAATACGAGTAGACATTTTGGATATAACACAGTTTGAGTATGCCGTATCCACAAACCCAACGTCAGAAATGTTCCAAAATCCAAACCTTTATGAGCACTGCTGTGACCCTGCAAGTGGACAGTTTTCCACATCCGACCTCGTGTAACAGGCCACAGTCAAAATGCAGTTGCACTAAAATACCGTGCGAAATTGCCTTCACATTCTGCGTATAAACTGTATGCAAAACACAAACAAAGTTCATGTTTAGATTTGGGTTCTATCCCCGAGATTTCTCATTACGCATGTGCACATATTCCCCAATCTGAATAAAAGACAGAACCCGGAACACTTCTGGTCCCAAGCATTTTAGATGAAGGATAGTCAACTAGCATAGTAAATTCTAGGCTAATAGAGAAATGCACCGAGAAATGAGAGCCTCCCTGGAGCAGGAAGTGGCGGTGGAGAGGTGGTGCTGTGGCGACAGTTCTGCCGTCCAGGGCCGAGCGGAGTCATGACGAACTGTAAGGCTGGCAGAGGGCCGACAGGGCAGCGGCCACGGTTCATTCTGGAAGCGGGTGCTGCACCACAGACCCTGGATGTGCTCACGGCAGCCCAAACTCTGGACTGCTGGGTTGATCGCGTTCTGTGAGTCATGGCAAGGTGACTTCATCTCCCTGGGCCACAGTTTCATTGCCTGTGATGAGGAAATTTGAAATAGACGAACTCACTTGGCCCTTTCAATTCTATGAGCTTGTACTTTAAAAAACATTACCTTTGAAAAAATAAAGACCATGGAGTGCATTTCTTTTCTACTTTTTTGAAAAATGTTTTTGGAATGATGAATGAGGAAGAGTTTTTAAGATGCAGATGATTTCAGTGAAATGGAGGGGTTAAAAGAATTCTACCACTGTGCACTTGTATACAGTGTAACCACACAACGTGTTTTAAAATAGGTGAAGTGAAGGAAACATACCTCTATCCTAAAAAACTTAGCAAGAGTACAAACAAGAGCAGTAATAAAGTCAACACCCACAGCACTGTGTGGGTGTAATTGCTAACCCGAGTTTTGAAGCAGGTGGGTTTTAGAAGCAATTTGAAGGAGCAGAGAAGGGTAGTCTGACATGCCTCGGGAAAAAGGCTGTTCAAGTGGAAGGGTTGGATGCGCAGAAGCAGAACCCAAGAGGGAGGCGGGGAGAAAGAGAGACTTGAAGCCAGGACTGTAAAGAGCAGGGGGTCTGACACATAGCGAGGTATCTCACTGGAGGTAAAAAGGCAAAGATAATGTGGGCACATATGTGGATAACTGAAATGACCAGAATCAGAGGAAATACATCTTGTAGATAAGACAGGAAGCTGCCAGAATGTGAAATATTCCTTTGACAGAAGAGTAGCTGGAAGGATAGATTAGAAATATAAACAAAGGAGAATAACTAGGACTCCACAGGAGACTTCATCAAAAGAGAAGTAGAAGGAAGTAAAGATTTCTATTTTGTAATGAGCAGGTATGAATTATGCACATATAAATTGATTATATGTTGCAACAGATACATGATAGATAAGACTAAGTACAGCCCTTTAGGAGAGAGATTAGTTTTGTTGAAATAGTTCTGATAAAACATGTAGTGAATTATAAAAGCATAAAAAAACTGTGATTGGAGGTATAACTCTTTCCTGTGTTATTCTTTTGACATTTAAGACAGTTTTTATTAAATAGTATGAAGTACTCATAAATGGTTAAAACCTTACTTTCTCAGTTTGCTTTCAGGGCAGAAATTATATACTTACGAAAATATTTTTGTTAGTTCACCAAAATTTCTTCTCTTGGCTTATGGTGGGATTGTAAGCAGTACTACCGACCTTCAGGGTTGGATCCGTATGGATGGGAATGTCCATTGGACAGGCAGTAAATGAAATTTTTCTACTGCCTGCTATAGACAACACTATACAAGATTTGATTTGAGTAGTTGTCCCGTGGTGTAGAAATAAACGACAACTAAACCCTGAACGTTAAATGAGATCATCAGATAAAGGTGTCTTCTTAGGAGGGTCTCAGTGACCTGTGTAATAAAGGACATAAGTTTGTGCCCTTGGGACCAAACTCCAAATTGTGAGTCAAGAGAAACCAGGAAGTGGCGATGAATAAATCAGCCTAATAAAGCATCATTCTACACAAGAAACTTGGACTCAAAAATCAGTTTTTAATGGTGAGACATCAAGTTTAAGTCCATAGAAAGACAAAGTTTGAAGGACGTTTGTTAGGAGACAATTAATTTTGAACTTAAAATGATTGTCTCTTTATTCCTTATTATTATTTGTTCCTTATTATTCCTTATTCTTTTTTAAATGCTCTTCATTAATGAACTTCAAAGTAATAAATTCCTTCCGTGAGTTTTTTTTGGAGGTATAATCTATGGAAATGACTCCATTTTAAACACTAGTTTTTTGTTGTTGTTTGTTTGTTTTAATGAGCACTTGTCAGCCTTTTCTGAAGACTCAATTATTTCCTAGTTTTTGGATACTGATGAAGCCTTTGGAAATAAAATATAAAATAATATTTTCTATTATTTTATTTCGTAGTCAAAAAGATTCCAAGAAAAGATAAAAAAGGTGTTTGACTTTTTATTTTCCCTCCTGAATTCAGTTAGTCATAGCTTAAATTTATGACCTCATGGACTTCTGGATTTCATTTGTAAAAATAAATATGTGCCAATGATTTTTTTTTCTTCCACAGTACTATAAAAATTGCAACTCAATCACTTAAAACACATATCTTTGTCCAGGTTCTTTCTTAACTAGATAAAATGTTCTCTTTGTCCTTTTATTCCAGTTGTTAGCCAGGAGCAGTCTTTTTTAATGCTGTTTCTGTTCTGAATTGCTTCTCCCATCATTCCAAATGCCCCACCAGACTGGAAACAACTTGCCTGGCAGGTAGTAGGCACTTTGTAACAGATTTCGTGTCAAGAAGATTATTGCCATTTTAGATTTTAGATCAACTCCCAGGGAGCTTTCTCTGACTGTCCAGACCATATTAATCTGTTGCCGACATGTTTAGCTGTCTTCTCTTCACCATCTACGAATGTAGGCATGTAGTCCTGAACTGTTTTGCCAGGTGTGTGGGCAGAATACTTACAATAGCTTAATGTTCCTGGTTCTCTTTACCTAATGCTATTGTAACTCCTTGAGTTTGGCAATTCTGTTTATCCCTCTTGGTTACTGAGGTCTTACCATGTGCTGGATATTGTACAAAGTACACCATTTTGGGACATCCTTAAGACAATAGTACCACTAGACTACACAATAGAAAACTGATACTTTCGTTTTTCAATGCCTCATGTGGGCAAGGTTTCCTCATTAGTAGCTTCAATTTCAACCACTTTTTCCCTCTGTTCATTGACTTATTTTCATACTAATTTACAATGGCTTGGAAAATGACAGGTCTGCATTAGTAAAATGTCTAAATTATTGAGTATTTGTGAAAACCTGCTGGTTTCTTACTTTCACTTACATAAAATATCCATTTGCTAGCCAACAAAATGTTGCCAAGTAAAGGTGCTACTAGTCTGAAGCATATATTTCATTTCTAATTAATATATTCGTTCTTGGAATGATATGCTGTAGACTTTGGAAACAGATTTATTTCCTCACCTAGTTTGAACCTTTTAAATACGCGCTATGTCCTCATCGTCTTCCTTTCCATTCCTCTACCATCTCGAACTTGTGCTATCCTTTATGCGATTAATTTTTAAAGCTTTATTTAACAAACATTTCCTTAACCCTTTTTAATTGTTATAAATTCTAAATTAGTGGATTCCAGTTGAAAGAAATTTTAATGTGGTCCAAAGTCCACTCAAAAGGGTGAGAAATAACCTTTGACAAGCATCTCTGTTGTGCCCGACAACGCATATCCTATTTCATTTTATCCCCATAATAACCTGTCAGGTAAAGAGTAATAAAAGTAGTTACTATTTAATGCCAGCCTGCTACATAGCAGGCATGGTACTAAGCACTTTTTTGTAATTCTCACCTGCTTCTCACATTACTCTAAGATGTAAGTTTTATTATTTTTAATTTACAAAGAAGGAAACGAAGACTCAGGGTCATTAAATGACTTGTCACACATCTAAATGATGAAGCCACTAAATACCAACTAATTGCAGAAAGAAGATTCTAAAGTTTCTTCCTGTTAAGACTGCTGGATAGAGTTGGGATGCATATTTTGCACACTGTTGTGTGACATCCTCATTTCAGGATGCTGACCAAGTTCGAGACCAGCCCTCCTGTGAGAGTCCCAGCTCAGCTCGGGGTTGGTGACTTGGATGGAGCTCTGGACTGTGCAGCTTCCAGGGAAAATGTCTCTGTGACTTTAACCTCTGATGTGTGTAACGTAGTACAATGAGAGATAGCTATAAAGACAGAAAAGAAGGTGGACTTAGTCCAGGTTGAAAGATTCTTCATCTGGGAGATAAAAATCCAAATACAATATTCGAGTGGTTATCAAGGCTGAAGTGAGGGCTCTGCTGGACCCCTCCCACGGTGCAGTGACAATTAGTTTCATGCCGAGGAGACAAAGCCAGGCCTGCTTTCCAAGCAGGATCTGGAGGTGAGGGTTGACCCAGCGGTAGAACACTTGCACAGCATGCATCAGGCCTGGGTTCGATCCCCAGCAACACGAAACACTACTTCTAATAGTATTGTTAATATTGGCAGTACTGTAGTGTAAAGTTAAATAAATGAAGTTCAGCAGGGCCTGGAGGGACTTTCTTGCTCTTGATAAGAGACCAGGAAAAACTACTAATTGAGACTAGGGCTTTTTAGCTGGAGGGTTAAAGGACAGGAAGAGATTCTCAGTTTTGTGACTTCGAAGTTAGCTGCACGCTGTGTCTGTGATTGAATGTGCACCGTGTCCCTTGTCCCTGTGACACGGCAGGTGTGCGGGAAATGCTCTCTGAGAGGCTGTGGGCCAGTGGCTGGGCATGGCCTGGCAAAAGTAACGACAAAAGTACTTCGAAAGGGAGGAGCAAGCACAGGCTAGAAGCGCTTTCACCACAAACGGGCTTCCAACCGAGACTCCAAAATATGTGAATGAATCTTGGACTAATAAAGCATCAAAAAAGAAAAGAAGTCTGACAAAGAAGCCCAGAAAGATAAATCAAGAATGACTTCCACTAAGAAGAGTTTCAGATTTTTGAAGCGAATCCAAGCAAAGGCAAAAAACAAACCAAGAGCACTTGAATATTTAAAAGTAGAAATAGTATGAATGAAAAATAGCCATCAAAATAAAAGCCGTGGTAGACAGGACAAACTGGGCTGGACAGCAGAGAAGAGAGAGCCAGCGGCTTGTCAGAGGACAGAGTTCACCTCGCTCGCAGCACAGCGACTCTGCCTCATGAAGTATGCATGAAGAAGCAGGTCAGTGCAGGCGGGGTGGTTGGAGAGGCTCCAATGTGTCTGCTGCAAGTTCCGGTCGACGGGAATGAGAATGTGAGAGACCCTAATAACTGCCTAATTTCGATTGCTGAAAATTTTCAAGATTAAAGACATACATGAGCTGTCAGATTGAAATTGTTCTTTAGTATCCAGCAGAATAAGTAAGCATAAATATATTGTTAAAAACGTGGCAGTAAAATTGCAGAACATTGCTAGAGCAATAAGAACATCTTGAAATCAGTGCAGGGACTTCAGGAGCCATTTCTCCACTGTGGGTCTTTGTCTGGGGTCTCAGACCAGGAGCCTAAGGGCAAGGTGGCTAGAAACAGTTCCTTCGCCACCATAAGCTATTTCCCTACAATTACTAGCATTACATGGTTTAGGGAAAGCCTCCTTTTCACCTGCAAATGATCAGAGGATGAACTGTATTAAAATCCTGTACAGGAGGAAGAGTAAAATCTGGCCTTGTTTAAGCTATTCCTAACCTGTAAGTTGTGAATGTGGATACGATCCCTCCTTTATCTACTCTCACAGAATTGTAGCAAGGGAGTTTGTGCGTAAGATTCCTCTACAGACTTTCAAATATGCTACAATTATAACAAATGTCATTACTTTACTTTAGAAATGAATTTAAGCTATGGTTCCTGTCCTTTTAAAGTTTATATACTTGTTTGTGTTTAAAAAAAAAAGAAAATTCAAAAAATATAAAAATCGTGGGCTGGGGTTAAGGCTCAGTGGTAGAGTACTTGTTTAGTGGCACAGCTGCATGGGACCATTGGTTCCAGCCCTGGCACCAAAAGAGCAAAGTCAAAAAAGTTTGTAAAGTTACTTTTCACAACTAGGCACAAATTATTTTTTGTGTATAGCAAGTGTGGGGGTGTAAAATGAATGGTATAGGTGGTGTTGATCAAGTTAGGTTTAGCATGGAAATACTACATATTATCAGTTACCTTTTTCATATATTCCCTGTTATTATGAAAGCATTCATAAATGTACTAGATGTAGTACTTTTTAACATGTTGCTTTATCTATGTATGACTTGTAGATGTATTGTTTTTCTTCTAAGTCTTTCGAAAGTAAGCTGGAAACACCATGCTGTTTCACCTCCACGTACTCAACATGTGTCTCTTAACAAAAAGGACATTTACCCACAAAACGACAGTACCACTGTCACATCGAAAAAAGTTACTCATAGTTCCCCAATAGCATCCAGTAAGTGGCTGATATTCAGATTTCCCTCAATTGTCTCAAAGACTTGTTTATAGATGTTTTCTCCCTGATTTTGGTCCCATGCTTAGTTAAGTCTTTTCCGGTCCTATGAGTATAATCTCTACTTTTCCCTGGAGGACTTTGATGTTTTTGAAGTTAACAGGCTGTCTCTCTTGAGGAATATTTTGGATTTGCATTTTTTTCTTTATGGCAATATTTGTTCCTCTATCCCTGTATTTACTAACATTGGACATTAAGTCTAGAAGCCTGATTAGATTCAGATATGCATTTTAGATAAATTTCTTTATCGATGTCCTACTTCATATCCTGTCACACCAAGAGGCACATAATGTCGGAGTATTCCCTGACTAGTAACATTAGCTAAATCGTCTGGTTAGAGTGATTGCCATTGGCTAATTCACTGTAAGGGTACATCTTTCCCTTTGTAGTGATCAAAGAATGAAATTGAGCATCTCAGGATAAATTTTCTCCTAATAGTTTCAGCATCCATAAATGATTAATTATCTGGACCCTTTTATTTGACCATGCAAAATGGTGAATTTAGAATTTTATCATCCCTTCTACTGTTATTCTTCTATAAAGAAAAGCTTGCCATCATCAAATAGGCTTGAACTACACTTCTTCCTGAAAGAGCAAGGTGCTTCTGACTCTTTGATTACCAGTTTTCAGAAGTAGTTTATGTAATAATCACCTGTAATGGTGGCAACTGAGATTTACTTTCTGCTTTTGAGAATTACTATGGACTCACTAATTTTATATATATATATATATATATATATATATATATATATATATATATATACACACACACACACACACACACATTAATTTGTTTGCTTAAAAAGATCAGAGGGGCTGGGGATTTAGGTCAGTGGCTAGAGCGCCTGCCTCACAAACACAAGGCCCTGAGTTCGGTCCCCTGCACCAAAAAAGAAAAAAAAAAAAAAAAAAAACCAAAAAGCTGCAAAAAACAGCCAGTATGAAAAAAGATCAGAGAGCCAGGCATGGTGGAGTATTCCTGTAATCCCAGCACTCTGAGAGGTTGAGGCAGAAGGATGAAAATTTTGAGCCCTGCCTGATCAACATAGTGATTTAGGAAGACCCTTTCTCAAAATCTCACAATAAAATTTTATTTTAAAGGGGTGGAGATGCAGTTTGGGGCAGAGGCCTTGGGTTCAATCCCTAGTACTGCAAAGAAAAAAAAAAGTATTTTAAAAAAAAATTAAATTTTTAAAAAACTTGGTGACATTCAGTGTGAAGTCTAAGTCTTAATGGAATATATTTCAAATGGAGGATAGAGTTAATCAGAATAATTTTTTAAAACTATACATTAGCGAAGATCCTTAATCATTTTTTAATTTGTGAGATGCATTTCTCTGAAAGTCTCTGAGTACCTTAACCAGAGTATAACTGAAAACAAGAATGTCAAAAAGGCACATTTAAATTGTTCTCAAAATCAATCAAAAATAATGAGGTGCTGGGAAAAAGTTGTATCCTTGATAATTACATCTATCAGTATCAGAAAACAAAAGAGAACAATCGGGAAATGACAACCCCACTCCCAAGTAGCACATTTAAAAAGGCTAATGAAAAAAGTCTCTTTTAAAAATTATACTAAATTAGCATTTCAAGTAAATTGACAACCTAAACGTTGATGAAGGCCAATCTGGGGCCCAAACAATGGAAGTTCTGTTTCTACTTTTATCCGCTTTTAAAAGAAATTATCTCACTTGACTTTTTTTGTTGTCTCTTCTATAAATGGAAGTAACCATCGTAACTGGAGGTTGTAGTGCTTCTGCACTGTGCAAGGGTCAGGTCACACCTGGGGCTTTGGCTCGTCTGAGATTCTGTTTATTAAGACAGTGACCTGGAAGAAGGTAACCAGGATGGGAAGTTGTTCCTCTCATCTCTTGCATGGTGCCCCTATTTTCAGTCTGAAAAGGGGTTAATGTCACTGGTGTATTAGACAAGGGATTCAACCTGCTCTTTATAGCCAGAGCCTAGTGTAGAACCAGTGGTTGAAAGTAGTGGAAAAGCAGATTTGGGCTTAGAATGAGGACAAATTCCCTGATAATCTCAGCTATGTGGAGCTGAACTGAATTACCTCCAAGTGAATGAATGAGCTCTTTGCAGTCCACACTATTCAGAGGTTAACACTTAAAAGAGGGTGTATAGGGGTACAAGGGTTCCTCAGATATTTTGAGAAATGTTTCAAAGGTTATTTAAATTACTTTTATTAAAAATTGAAGATGACAATACATTTTGCATCATGGCTTTCAAAAGAAGGCCCACAACACGTCTCAATTTGTATATCTTTATTTTAAGCTCAGGCTGTAGATTTTTAAACCGTGGTACTTTGTTTTTGATCACATTAAATTCTTATCTAGCTGCAAATTTAGGAGTTTATAGATAAGAGTATGGCTTTGTTAAAACAGGAAATAGTATTTTAGACATTATTTTAAGCCCACAACCACTTAGAATTCAAATTAGAATTCAAATTAGAATTTGAATTATCAGTAGTGACAAGAACATTTTCTTTCAACGATAAAAGAAAACTTATGTACATAGATCTTTAAATATGTCAGTTCATTTTGAAGCTAGTAGTAAGTGCTGATATTTTATTATTTTGGCTTTTCAAGTGATTTTATTCTTTATTATTAGACCAGAAGTAAAAAAAACAAAAAGCCCGTAGTATATTCCGCCAGCATATTCATCACTCATCATTTTTGGAGACAGTTTTCGACATATTGTATGTTTTACTGTGCTAACAAGAGAAAAGACTAGCCATTAAGTTTATGTTTCTTTGTTTTTCAGCAAGGTCACATATCAGGAATAATGCTAGAAGTATGCTAATAAACAATATATAATGTAGGTCATCAGGGAGTAAGAAATATTTTCTAACTAGTTCTAAAGGGAAATATTGTTTAAAAAAAGGGATAGATGTTATTTACACAACACATGTTGCTCTATATGTCACCATCAAAAGCATCTTGTAAACAGCTCAGTGTAGTAAATCTTCCTCGGTGATTGTCAGAGTGTTTGAAGTCCGTGTTAGATTTAGATTCAGCACGGTCGAGCCACAATGTGCCTAATGTACAAAGGCCATTAGATTATTTAGACAGCTTCCGCTGGAAATAGGCCTGTACTTCTGTGCTTTGAAAGGAGGACTGTCATGGCTACAGAAGCAAATACTATGTGAAATTATAATGAGTAGGAAATTTTTACATTAGCAGTATTAATAATTTTAATCTTCAAACAATGACATTAATTGTTATGCTTAACTTTGATTATTTTTATGTCCTAAACAACTTGTTATTTAAAATTAGTTATAATGTACAAACTAATATTTCCTATTACTATCACGAGTAAAACATTTTAATGACTTCAGATGAAATGATAATTCTGTAAAAATAGTTATAACCTAATGTTGTTGATGTACTTTTCCAAATATACTTTTCTCACATTTGAGAACTTTTCAAAATGCATTATTTCATAATGGTTTATTGTCCAAGATGGTTGTTAATTGTACATATTGTTTCATCACAAAAGAATTCACTAAGTGTGTATTCTAGAAAACACAACAAACATTTTATGAATTGAGTTCATCTAATTTGAAATGGCACACAATGATAAAGATGCGCAATCACAAGGGCGTTTTTTTCTTTTTAAATCGAGGGGCCTAACATTTAGAATTAGAGCTTCTCTCTGTGGGATACTGTGACATCCAGCAAACTTTCTCTTCTGCAGGCTTCAGTTTCTTCATTTAAGGTCTGATACTTATAAGAAAAATTCTGCTGTGTCTACCTCACAGGACTGGTAAAAGTAATAAAATAATGTTAAGATGCTCATTATATGGTATGATTTCTTTACAGGAGAAAGTATATATTTAAATGCTAATACTTAGCAGCTTCTATAATGTTAACTAAATTTCAGACTGTCTGTAAATTATGATCTCTGAATCCTTTATCTAGATTCCATGACTCATAACCTGTTGGCCATTTTACTGCTAGATCTCTAGCAGCAACAACACAGTTATTTTGCTAAGAGTGAAAAGTGCCTGATCTTCAAAGACATTGGTTTCTGGATTGGTCTCAGCACTGTTACTTTTTTCCAGTACAAGGACTGAACCCGAGGTCTTTGCACTGAGCTACACCCCAGTTCTTTTATTATTTTTTGTTCTGAATCAAGGTCTTGCTAAGTCACTGTGTTGTCCAGCCTGGGGTCAAACTTGCAATCTTCCTGCCTCAGCCTCCCAGAGTGCTGGGCTTACAGGTGTGCACCATGGTGCCTGGCTGTGTTATAAACTTTTTAAAATACTAACTTCTGTCTTTGAGTTGAAGAAGCTTTAAAAAAAAATATGTTCTTGCATAATGAAGTGTCTCTGTTTCTTCTAAATATTTACAACAGAAAGTGTAGTGTTGGGCTCAAGCTGCAGTCTTACTGTGAAACTCTTGGTGCGTTACCCAAGCAGTCTGACGGTATCCAGCTGGCAGTATATATAAGATCAGCTGTCAGAGAAAATGCCATGAATATGGTGGGGCTTTTTTTAGAGAAACAGGAAAGAGTGGATATGTCTAAGTAATTCTGTTTATTCTTGCTTTCTCAGAAGAAGACCTATCAGTGCATCAAGTGTCAGATGGTTTTCTACAATGAATGGGACATTCAGGTTCATGTTGCAAATCACATGATTGGTGAGTCACGCTCTCAACCTTATTACAGATATATTTTGCTCCTACCTGTGTACATCAGTGCATATATAATTAAACAGTGTTAAAGATGAATTAATTGTTCAGCCTTCAATGGATTACCGAGGCATGATTGATTTTTTGTTATTCCTGTTATTAGACCTGATAAAGCATTAGCATCTTTTATTTTCTGCAAGGGCTAGTTGAGCCTTCTGTAGAGGATTATATATCTACTGCCAGTCAAAACACAGGTGATTAACAAATTAAACTTCTAATCATTTTTGCATTATTGAAAACTAACAGGAATGGTTAATGAACTGGATGTGAGCTTTCCATAGAGTTTTAGACAGGTTTTAATTTCAGAAGTTATTATGGTAATGGCCCTGCTGTGTGTTGCTTAAGCATCTTTGTATCAAAATCTAAAGTGGTGAGTTTTTGTGATAGGGAAACATAAATAATTTAAATTGCCATAAAATAGTTTTATATGTATGGTTTCAACAGCCTGGAAATAATCATGATCATAAAGATCCTGTAAAGAATTCAGTAATCATTTTTTATTTCCCAGCAAATTTTCCATAGATCTTTATAAAAGTGGTTTGGGGAAAGATCTCTAAAGTCTTTCCAGGCCAATGTTTCTAGGATTTTGCATTTATTACATGAACTAGAACTAAAAGGATAATTTTTCCACTTACTCATATTGCCCCATTATGCCTTAATTCCTCAGGGGTTACTGCCTATGTTTTTTAATTTGATAAGCACTTAGTAATAACACTAAGAGTTTTACCAGCCAATTAAACTTTATCAAGCAGATCTTTTTTCTACTAGTAAAATGACAATTGCTATTACTTTGTACTATTTTTGTTACTCATTTGTGTTTTTATACCATGAGAGTTTATTTCATACTCACACCATGGTATAATTCCATAAATAAGGGTGATACATTATTTTAAAAGTTCAATTAATTCATGTTCTCCATAATAATTCCAATTAATTCATGGAATTCCAAATAACTCCAATTAATTCATGTTCTCCATTTATAATTCCATAAATAATGGTGATACATTATTTTAAAAGTTCAATTAATTCATGTTCTCCTGTTATGAAACTTTGTAAGACAAGAAAGAAAGTTCAACATTTTAGACTCTGAGTTGGTTTTTAGGGGGAAACAAGTTTTATTATATAATAATCAGAAGTATTCTAAGAATACTCCAGTAGGTGACTTGCTCTAAATGTCATTACTGATCATTAAAACCAGCTGTAATAAAACTTCTAATTTATTGTATAAATTAATGAAGATAAATTCAGAAACATGTTGGAAAATTGATTAATAATTTTTCAATAGAATTTATAGTTTTCAAATGATGAGTCTTTAGGAGGATTATTGCTTATAAAAGACCAAACATTTAATTGTGCTGTAAGGAACATACACGCAGCAGCTGAAATATTGAACATTTTATCTCTGTATTTTCCAGATTTAAGTACTAATATTTTTAGCAATTTTTTAATATATGTTTAACAGCATGTTCTTCAATGTGATGGAATAACCCTGACAGCTTTTTTGGGTATTCAGAAGATAATGGCAACATATAAGAGGACTCCACATAATGGATTTGGATGCAAGTTGCCTTTGGTTTTGGGTTCTGAAAAAGACCGTGACTTTCAAAACTGCTTTTGGTGAGAGGGGGCAGAAAGAAATGAATTCTTCTCACCCAATGATAAATGTCAGTTTTCCCCCTTTCTTAATCTCTCGAGTATTGTCTGCTGGTGGCAGTCATTCCTGATTCTGCCTGTGCTACAGTTTAAGATGGACTTCAGTGAAATTTTGCAGCTAATGGAAAAACTTAGTAAGATTTGGTGGATCTCGCTTCTGCTCAGTTCTATTCAATGTAAGCATTTTTGCTTCTAGATGTATTATTTATCCCATACCCAGATGAATGAGTTGAATGTATTTTCACCACAATATTAGTGTTCTTCTGTATATGTAGACTCTGAACTGAATATTAAGCATAAAAAGATTTCTTTATTTTCCAATTTTAGTATCTTTTGCCATGTAACGTTCTTCACTTTGCCCTGGCCCTTCTTTTTTAAATTGCTCTAGACCCTTCTCTTTGTATTTACCTTACATTCCTTGCGTCATTAGTGCTTTCCCAAGGCTCTTCCCCTCTATGTTCTGGTGTGTTAATATGACACTTAACTCCTCTTGGGATCTGAGCATTTAACATTCACCTTCTATCAGAGCAGCATATTCCAGTTCTTTTCACAGAGGGCCTGATTATTTAATATTCATGCTATTTTTAATAACAAAATATGTGATTCTTTCGCACTTGAGGCCTAAACAAATGAATAGCATCCATTTAATTGTTCTGTTGACCGTGCATCCAAGTTCTTAAAACTCCTCTCGCCTTGTTAATATCTAGAGAGCAAGAGAGAATGAGAAGCAGGAGGATATCACAAAGGCTAAGATACCCTTTTTTAAAATCCCAGTGTGGTACTTAGTCTTTCAAATGAGGCAGGCAGCATTATTTTGTTGGCTGAAATACCTCCATCGAGGGTAGGTATTTTTAGGTTTTGTATCTGTGTGTGTTTTTGTTTAATCAAAAAATAATCTCAACTAGACATTTAGCAGGGGAAGAGGGATTAGGGACTATCTGAAAAGCCTCTTACTCTTTTTGTTAAGAGGGTAGATAGTGTCTTTACAGATTTTGTTTCACATTTCAATCAGTCTAGAGGAAGGATTATGTCACCTGATGGAAAACAAGACCTGCAGGATGACCCAATGAGGTGTAACTTAAAATTCCTTCTTTAACCAAATCATTTGCATTTGTTCTGTGGCGTGCATATGTTTTCATGCGATTTCAAGCAAGTCTGTAGTTCTATCTCGATGTGCTGGTTTCAGACTATGGGTGTGAGGGGGGCATTCGTGAAGGAGGAACCGCTGTGCACCCAGGTACATGTGGGAGGTGCTCTCCTGGGGTGTTATTTCATCGCTAGGTGTGGACACATGGTCTGAGTTGCAGGAATAATTACTCAGTAAAAATGTACCAGGTATTTGACTTATGTTTATTAAAATAAAAAGAAAACTTCACTCTGCACCACATTTTGATGCAGTTTCAGTTAAGAAATCAGACCAGTGACTATCACACCCACAAACATAGAGCTACAAAACATTTTAACAGCTTTCCTAGGGAAAAGAATTCTCTCTTTTAATGTCTGTGCAGCTGGGAAAATTTTCTTGTCTTGCTTTATTCATTTCACATGGTTTACATTGGTTTTGACCTGAAATTTTGAAAGGAAACCATCGTATATTGTGTCCTTTAATTATATTCGCCCTTCTCTTCTTATCAACATGGCAAATATTTATTGTTATTTTCCTCTTTCTTTCTTTTTTTTTTTTTGTTTTTTTTTGTGGGGGGAGGGGGTCCTGGAGCTTGAACTCAGGACCTTACACTTGCTAGACAAGCGTTCTACCACTGAGCTAAATCCCCAAAGATTTCAATTATTATTATTATTTGATACGGATTAACAACAATAGAGATGAAACCAGAGAATCTAAATGTATTTAACCCAGCGAAGGGATTGCCTCATATAAAATTATGAGGCTCAACAGCAGTAGAGTAAATTTGTAAGTGCTCAGAATAAAAGGCTGTTAGGCACGAGATAATATAAAGAGATGACATTGCCAAGAACTATTTATGAGAAGCTTAATTTTTTCACTCTGATAATTCTTGACCAATAATTACCAGCCTCTAATTATCTATTTTAGTTAGAAAGAAATTTCGTTCACTATGGAGGTTGGCATTGCGACTAGCGCAGAAATCCCCAAAGAGACAAATGTGTTCCAAACAGCCCCAAACAACTGTCTCATGAAACATAGTGAGCAAATTGAGAGCGGCTGGTGATAGACAAGCAGCAGTACGCTTACTATGGAAGGCCAGGCCACTTGACAAAGAAATGATCAGAGGGGAGAAAGGCCATTATCCTTGGAGTCGATTACTGTAGCCGCAGACACTGGAAGACAGTAGTCAGGGGGAGCTGTGGCCACTTGCAGCCCTCCTTCTCCAAGTTCGTGGACGGAGAATATGAAGGAAATGAAATGGGCACAAATCAGTTATCTAATTAGCAGTGGATTTTCGATTTCATTTATCTTTCCATGATTTTATATGCTTAAAAGATCAGTGTCACAATGACGAAACTGTATGTAAGTTGTCATGATAACCCCTTTTCGTGAAAAAAATAAGGAAAATTGAGACAACTAATGAACATAGGCTGAACAGGTCGAGGATGATGTGAAAACATCTTAGAGAAGCAAATATTTATCTCTTAGAAAAGCAAAACTAGAATTTGGTACTGTAAGCGATAGCTAGTACAGAAACACTGTGCAAAGATAGCGGCTGTTAGTCAGATCGCTAACGTTCAGTGTTTTCTAGATAATTATAATTTTAAAAGGCCGTAAAAAGGTAATTCTACAGAGCGTGCAGGAAGATGTGTACCCCACGCGTTGTTACACATACTACATTTCAGTGATGTGAAGACAAAAAGAATGCAAAAATCAGTTTAGAATGGGGCAGTAAAATTTTAGTCCATTCTTCTAGCAAGTGGCATTCATATGTTCTGCAGTTTTTGATCCCCAATGTCACGAATGGGATCCTTTTCCTCTCTTTTCTTTACTGGGCAGCCTACTTTGTGAATAATCTTCATTATTGTGACATTCAGTATCACCTTTGAAGTGTTTCAGCTTGAGTGCTCCTGCTTTAGACAAAAGCCAATATTTTGTGGTCTAGAATGGTTTGGGATTTCATGTCTTAAAGGGAAATAGCCAAAGACCTGAATCTCTGCACTGGAGGATAGAGGGTTGTATTGCCTTTTCAACTCTGCTTTCACTGGCTGTTTTTAAAAGAATGAATAGAAATGAATCTACAATAATGCCTGTATCTATTTATGAGTATGTATATGTGCGTACATATGTGTACATCACCACACTATGCCATGAAGCTCAAAATCATTGAGATTCTTTGGGGCCTTGATTTGTATTCATTCTAAATGAGAAGACTATTGAGGTTTTTTTTTTTTAAAGCATCTTTATTTGCTTGCTTCAAAATTCAGGGAATTAAGAAACAAGCATTTGGTGTTAAATATGATGAAATACTGGCTTATTTCATCAAGAGCTGGATTAAAAAAGATGAAATCTGGGCAATTTGATGGTAACAGAAAGCTACCCTCATGTGGGCAATGCTGGCTTATTTGAAAAGCCCATAAAGGGTTTCTACATGGACCATACAAAAGGGATACTTTCTCTTTAATAGCCATCTGTACAGGAGAGATGAGAAGTGGGCCAGGTCATCTCTCCTCAGCTGTCATGATATTAACGTAGGTAATGGAGCAAGCTCGGCGTTCTGCTGGGTGTTGTTTTTCATAGATGTTCATCGATTTACACAGATAATTCTATTTATTTCTTAGAGTTGGTCCAAGTGAACCAGGCAGAATAACAAACACCAAAGCATTTCAAATGACTTTATCTTTGTTCGCAACGTAACTTTTGTCTAAAAAATGGTGTCACACCTACTGTGCAGATGGCTGCATGATTTGTAAACCAGCCAAAACATTTAAACAAATGTGTGATCTGGGGATAGATTAAATAAAGGATAAAATGGAGTGTGGGCCACAAATTCTAATAATCAGATGATTTTAAGTTGTGTGCAGTGCAGAGCGATGGTCACAGCGATTGCAGGGAAAGCTTGCCAATGACAGCAAGGTGCCTTATAGATCTCAGGATGGAGCCTGTGGCCTGGTAGGCCTCAGTTTGAGAACCACACATTTGCTGTACAGCTGGCAGCTCTGTATGGGGACATCAGATAAAACTTATGTAAAATGAAGTGTTATTGCTTAGTTAAAATGGTTCAGAGAGGGAATTTGCAGACAGTAACTGAAAACAGAATTCATGGTACCACTGAAGCAGACTGTAAATATGAAGAGGGTTTAATTATCTGCGCAATTTAACAAAAATTCAAGATGTATTCAGAAAGGACATCCACAGGCATAAATGTAACAGAGTGCCACTGTTTACCGAGTGCAAAGAGGGCCACAGGAACTTATCAAGCCTCATCTCTGAGCAGCCTTCCTAAAAACAAAGACAGTTTAATAGAATAGGAGAAAAACTTTCCAGAGGTAGGCGGTCTTCCAGAGCTCATCTTGGCTGTTTGGATTCTTGTTTCGTGAGCAATTTAGGATGCAAATCTTCAGGTCTGTCTCCTAATTTCTGTGTTCAGCGATTAAAAGGCAAATCAAGATGTTTATCCTTGTTGTGTGTTTCAGCTTCTGTCTAGCAGCTTTGATTTATAAGAACGAAAAAATACTGGCACTTAGTGTAGTTCCTAATTTACAAGCCCCAAAGAAAGGCTCTTCGACATTTCTTGTGATGGTAATTTTCTGTGAGCTGAGATTCTGGCTGAGCCCGTAAACAGATCCAAGATTCAGTTTCTTGTTACTTTTTTAAAAAACATGCCGCCCTGAAAGAGGGCTCAGAAGAATGTTGCTGTCAAGGAGATTTACTGGATGCCGGCCTGCCCTCCTAGGCTCCGTACAGGGATGCTAGGAAGGAAGAGAGACTGCACCAGATGGATAATGCCACTTGCCTGCCTGCGACACGATGCTGGGGCTCCTGGCTCTCATTCTGTCCTTGCCTTTGACTTCTGCAGAGCATGCCGCCACTGTATCCAGTTTTCCCTCACTGTTTGATAAGTTTATCATCAAATTGGGTATCTGCTTCTCAAGGCAGTTTTCAGACATTTCTGAAGGGAGAGCACTGAAAGTCCCAGCAGTAAATAAAAAAGAGCCCCCCACCCCCACCACGCACACACGAGCCCACATATATACATAGAGATTGTGACCTATTTCCACTGGATCTATTTACACACACGTGAAGGAAAGGTCTCCGATGACCTATTTCCATAGGTTATTTCCTGGTTTCAGGGCCATTAATAGCAGTAAACAAAGGAGAGGGAGCCAATATGGAGAGTGGGTGTCGAACTTCAGCTGCTCATATTGTTGCATTTGGAGAGCTGACGGGGTTTCGTAGGTCACCTTTAGAATTATGCCTATGACAGCAGTAGCTACCTGCCAAGATGGCAAGGTATCTCACAGCTCTCGGGGTGGCGCCTGTGGCCCGGTAGGCCTCAGTCGGAGGGGCACACATTTGCTGTACAGCTGGCGGCTCTGTATGGGGCAGCCGTGTGGGCTGTTAGGGAGCTGGAAAGGAGACAAGCATGAAATTTCTTCTAACCCCAACTCTGTTTTTCTGTACTGTTGGCTGCTTCTCAGTTCCTTGACAAAAAAACCAATCAGGCACCCTTTAATCCGCCTGTGATTACCACTGGTATAAAAAGAGAAGCATAATGAGGAAAAATGCCTCGTTTTGTTGCCTTCAAAAGCCAACAAATTGGAGTTAACTTGACAGGAAGTGGCTTAATAATTAGATTATTTATTTATTCCTGACACATATCCCCCTGTTACTAGTCTCAGGAGACCCTGTAGATGGTACGATTTTCAAGCTGCCATTACTTCGCTGTCTTCTGCGAACAAAGAAGCTACTGTCTATCAGTCAATTAAATGCACTCTTTAAGCAGAGGCTGCGAAGTCCTCAATGGAGAGAGCCCCGGGACGCTGTGGCTGATGATTCCTTTCTCTGTACTGTACATCACACTCTCAACTGCAGTGCCCACAGAGATGGCATAAAGTCATGCATTAAAATATCACTTGTTGATTTGTTTGCTAATGAAGAGCCATTGAAATGTTTGTGTATTTCTGTGGCAAAACTGTTGATAAAAGGGCCTACTTGCCAGCATATCTGAGTTCATCTGCCGTGAGTGCTTATTTAAGAGTTATTGAAATTAAAGTCAACAAACAACAGAATAAAAAAACTGGAGATAACAAGAGTTTTCCTACTATTTCCATCAAATCCAGCGCATAAAGCCAGGAAACACAGAGAAAGGTGTCATTTCAATTCCTCACTTACATCACATTAATGCAAACACCTTGTTTTCTCAGGCCTAAAAATGTCTTTTTCGGATTGTTTGGGAGCTCAAGCTTTTAAAGAGTAAAAAGATATTAGAATCTCTCTGTGAGAATAATTACGTAGAAATTTTCTTTTCTTTTTCTTTACGTTTTGAAGCAATGTCTTTAACACAAATACATGTAGACTTTTTCTGGGATCTTAGTGGGGCTCTTAAAATCAAAGTAATGAAGTGTCGATTAGACAAGTTGAACCCAATCTCACAACCTCAGGAACCACACAGAACTGCAAGCTTCCTTCTGTGCGTGTCCTTCTTTATGTTGTTTTCTTGTTCCTCTTTCTCTTTAACATTGCTTTATTTTCATGTAAGTAAGTGGTGATGTTTCAACTAGACAAGGCCCTTACCCCTCAGTAGGTTCCTCCGCTGAGGTTGCTTCCTGTTTGCTGTGTGTAAGGCATGTCTTCGCTGCACTTCTGTAGGCTCCCATTGATTAGTCTTCTATTTTGAGAGTACATCTGTTGTCGATTTGTACGTCCAGAGGGCTGTCTGGGTTGGAAGACTTAGCAATGCGACAGCTCTCTGGTGAAGTATTCAGCCGTGGTTCTGCCATCATGGTTCTGCCATCAAAAGAGAGACATTTGGAATTTCAACAGGGGCCACTGAACTTTGAAAAGTGGCCCCTCTTCCCTAGACTTTGTGGAGAATAATCATGGCTTTTGCTATAGTTTTCATGATTACCTGACAACAGGCTGTAAAGAATTAATTCCAGCCTTCATCAGATGGCTATATTTCTTATTTCTACCCTGTTATTCCAAGTCATTTTGTTAGAAAAAGCTTAGATACTCGGAGGTGTTCTATAATAGAAAATGAATTTGAAACCCTTTCATTAATTGATGATTAATATATTTCAGGATTAGTTTAAGCAGGGCTCTACCTCCTGCCCAGTCAAGTATGTTCTGGTTAATATCCAATTATCTGCACCTTCGTAGTTATTATGTCTTAATATTTCGGATATGATAACCAGAAACTTGAGAGTAATGCTAATGAGGAGCATAGAGCAAGAATTAACCAATGACATACTCAATGATCCTTGGTGAGGAAAGAATCTCTTCTCCCCCTTAACACATTGCTTCAGCATCTTCTGAGTGCTGACTGAAAAGTAGCACTTCCAACTACCTCAGGCAAAAATTAGATAGTCAATCATTTTCTCTTTTAAATACTATGAACCTGAATGTGCAGTGTGAATGTCCACCGGAAAGCATTGTTTGAATTCATTTCATAGAGGATAAAAAGGGAAAACAGAGAGGCTATCCGTATTTTCTGCACAGGAAACGTATTCTTCATCTTTTCCTTTTATCAAAACCACAAGTTGTTATGCATAAAAGGATGTTTTAATTCAGTTTAATTTGGTATCCTGTTAGAATTTCACTTTTTACCTGCTACTTTTTCTTCTTTTTGAACGGAGATTGATCACCATGCTGTACACAGATGGCACCTGTATTCAGTTTTGTTCCAGGTGCATCTACCCCCGTCACAGTGCCGCTGGGGTGGCCTGTGCCCTGTCTAGCAGTGTGGCTTCAGGAGTGCTCTTGTGCTGTCCCCTTTGTATGCTGTATTGTAATGAAGCAACATCAGTAAATTGCAGTGAAGGGTGATGGTTGTACAGGGATGACTACTACACCTTGGGGTCCATTTGCACCAGATTATTCTTTTTATTGTTATTATTACTTCCCATCTTCTTTACTCCCTTGCTGCCGAACTTGCGGTTGGCCACCGTGCACCACAGAGGGGGTCTTGAGGAATGTTGCAGACTTTTTTTTTCCTCATAGGCACATACCAATCACCATTCTATCCCAAACCCAGCTACCCTGGGTGGCTTTGCAGTTCTTTATCAGTGCCACTTGACTTCATTTATAGTGTTTCTTGTCTTCCTCTTCTGAAAAGAATAAATTATGAAGAAGAATGATGCATTTCTTTTCCCACATTTTGTGCAGGTATTATAAATCTGTAATCAAGATGGTTGACCTAACATTTGTCCCTTTCTCCAAATAGGTTTAGGAATTTACAAAAAGGATCTAGATGGGATTACTGCTTAAAGACAGGATTTCTGTTTTCAAGATTTTCTTGAGTTTACTTAAAACATAAAGTCATGACTACTATATACATTAGTAGTTGTCCTTTTTTTCTTGACAAAATGGGCTCTTTCCTGACCCCAAAAACTATGTTCACCCACTAACTAATAGGAATCAAAGCCAGAGATCGTGTGTTCTTACTAAACAGAATTGTGAACGAGGTTGTAACCAAGGGATAATCACATGTGGATTCAGGATGGCTGTCAATCTCTTTGCTGTCATAATGGTAGTACCTGTGTCCTTGTGTTTTTTCAATTGTTAGTACAGCTGTTGTTCTGTTTTCCTTCCTGTAAGACTGGGCTACTGTGCAGCATTCAAACTAAAATCTAGAATTAGAACTGACACACCTTCAATTGAACTATCAAGTCTTAAAACTGCTTGGCCATGACGCCAGTCCTACGCTACTTGACTGTATACACTTCCGATTGTGGGCCAGAAAGCATTGATTTGTAGCTGTCATTTCTAGTGCACGTACTGTAGAATTGAAATTTAAACCTTAATCCACTCAGTAATGCAATTAATTTTTAATGTGCAGTAATACTAATTGAAATAGCTTGAATTTAGTAAGTCACCACAAGACATTTTCAAAAGCAAGAGTGTCCACCAAGAACTGGAAGGACAGGTAATCATTGTTTCAGTGTTTACTAAATAAATGCTCATTCTGCAGCCCACCAACAGGCAGGGAGGTTGCTTTAAATTAGGCTGTATTATAACTCTTTGAGAAGAGAAATATTTTTTCACAGAGAATTTTTGCTTTCTACCCACTGTAAAAGATTGAAATATTAGGATTGATTTTTTAAAAGGCATACTTTCAGTTAGAAATACAATATCTTAACATAAAGTATGCCAAAATAATATTAGCTCATTAAAGACATCAATTAGGAGTTGTTGCAAATGAAGTCACCCACCACCCATGTCATGGTCAGAAGCAACAATCTCCATGGCTTATCTTATCACATGACGTGTGTCTAAGATATCGCTTCCAGATTTGATGAATACATATGCCTCTCAGCTGTCTGTGAATCCGTTTTCTTGTTTTGGTGTATTTATATTCTGGTGAATCAGAAATATACCCTACTTTCTTATCTTTCAAAGCTTCAGCACATATTATTTCAAAATGGCCTTTTAAATGTTTCGTGAGGTTTTTCCTAGCCACAGTAAATGCAAATAGGTTTTCAGTCATTTCTACACTAAAAAGGTTCTGTAATCACATTTATCAGCTGGTAAATGAGGACTTCTTAGGATGCTTCAGTTCTACTAATGAACGGGCTTGTGGAGTGCTGAAGATGAGCAAGAGTATTAACTTTAGAAAAGGCAACCACTGTATGTACGTCACGCTTTCCTGGCTCTCACATTATAGTATCTAATACGCGGATAGCGCTGTTAAATGTTTAGTAAAGGTTCCCTCATAGCCCTACCATCTATTCAAATGGGATTTTAAGACATTTTTGCAGCACAGAAGTAGAAATGATGTTAGGGAACTTGAAGCGGTTGTAGTGAGACATATTTTCTAAATGAAGTGTGGGGTAACGTGGTACATATGAGTTCGGCACATTCGTACCTACAAAAGCCTGAATCAATTCACATTCTTTGGATTAAGGGTTCCAACTCTCTTTCATTTCTGCCACGGTAGAGTCAAAAGTGTTGTTGGGATTATGGACACAATATAAAACTGACATTATGGTATGTTAAAATGACCTTAATTGTGATTATTTTAAGCTTTCTCAGGTGAGCTTCAGAATATTTTCTCCTTTTTTTTTTTCCATGTATAGGGAGAGATGGTGAAAAAGAAATGAGGGAAAATCAATGTTTAGTCCACTTGGTCCATATTATCAAATCAGCATGGGGTATAGTACCTTAAATCTTTTCAGTTAGGGTGTGCTGTGGTGAATACTGAATATTTGATGTCATTGTACACACCAATGGATCATCTTTTCCAATTTTTTCTTCTAATATGAGATAGATATTATCCAAGTAACAATAATTCTTTTAACCTGGAATGAAAATTACTTTCTAGGAGCCTCATGTACAAATATTGCCAGTAGATACAATGGCGATTTCACTACTCTTACGTTGGGTTAGAATTCACTTTTCACTTTTCCAGTGCTTAATAGTATTAGTAGTTTTTGAAGGTACAAGGATAAAGGCTGGTATTTGCTTAGATTTGTATGGAATGTGTGTTTGGTTTGTCTCGCAGCCTACGTGCTAGACTCTAATTCTCTTCTTGCTTCATACGCAGCCAGTGATCACAGTATTCATTCACATCGCACAGAGACACTTCTCTTCGCTAAAACACGGCTGCCTGTTCTTATTCGCCATTTGTATTCTCCTAAGAAGAAACATCAGGTTCATTACGATGGGGTGGAAATACATTGTGTTTTGAACATCGCGTGTGTGTTCAAATCAAGAATTTCATGAGAAAGAATGGATAAAGGAGAGAGCTTTAGGTGTACGAAATCGGAGGGAAGGACAGTGAAATGGGCTTTCTACATAGGTGTGTTTAATATGCAGTGCTTGATGTCTGTTGACCTCAGGTTATGAGAGTAGAAAATCCCATTTTCCAGCTTGTTTCAAATGTAGTAAAAATGCTGCTTCAGTTGCTTTATGCTACTCACATTGGGAAAGGTGCTTATACTGTGATAATTATCATCAAGGAATATTAATGTGTTCAGCATTTGTAACCCAAAAACTCATTATAGCTTAAGCTGTGCATCATCTGTGAAGAGAGAACTTTGCCAGGATTCGCTCTTCACAGGGGTTGCCTCCTGCTTGCTGTGGAGTGGTCAGAGTACTGCAAGAGGTCACTTAGGCTATTTTTGAAAGCTGAAGTTTTGCAATTTTTGAATCACTACCTTCTGTCTAAAGAGCTTATCGCCGTTGCCTCAAAATGCCCTGCTTCTAATTGACTGCATAGTAGAATGCAAAAAATAATCGTATTAAATAAATCACACGTAAGTGTACATCATGATGTGGCCTGCAAGAGGGTCAGCACGTGTGTTCCATGCCAAGATAATTGAAGTATCTGTGTCTCCTCTTCGGTCCCCGAGCAAAGGGACTCATTTACACCCGTTTCCTTAATGCTGGTGTCTTTGGGTTGCCGAGAGAAATGCCCCCATTGGGGCTCCACTTCACAGGCCTCTGGCTGGAAACTGTGTAAATAAGACTGCAGGTCAGCCTTCCTTTGTCGGCAGCAGTGTCCTTAATTAGTCTGTGACAGTCTTTCTTAGGGGCCTACACTGTTCTTGGGATCATTCCTCACACATTTAAGACTTCTGTCTGGAGCATGGATATTTTTGAATGTTTGCTTAAAAAATCAGTGCCCGAGGAGGGGGCGGTATTGACAGCATGCGGCTGCAGAGCTCCAAGCGTGTCAAGGATTCTCTAATTTAACCCGATTAAAAGAGCTAGAGGGGCAGCTCCAGGAGACATGGTAGGTGGTTTGCTCCTAAGGACCTGGTCGGTGCCCTCACCTGCAGTGGGCGGCTTGCTGAAAAGGGAGCTGTGTGCCTGTGATGTTGAGATGTGATTAAATCCCATTATTTCCCCCCCACTGGTCCATCGCTTGTCATTTCCCAGAAGTAACAGTGCTCCGTGCTCCATGTTATGGTCTGTGTAGGCCAAGCAGAGAGCACTAATACGCAGTTCTGTCAGGCTGTCTGGCTTTGCAGCACTGCTGCGTTTCTGAGGTCAAATTGTGAACCTGGCCTCGCTCCTGGGAGGACTAGAAAAATATGTTTCATAACTTCCCATAGACTTAAGCGAAGAGTAGGCAGGGAAAACATGAAGCCCATAGGCTGCGCTCAGATGAGCTGTAAGGCTGAAATTCATCAAGCGGGCAGGCTGGCCGCTGTTCGGGAGGCGTCCTCCCCATCAGGGGTCACTGTGGTGGGTGCAGAGCCGGTCCCGGCCGAGGGCTTTGGCGGGCAAGGTAATCATTCACGTAGCCCAGCAGGCACAGACGTGCGAGCTGATAATCGGGAGGAAACTTCTGAAATAGGAACTTACTTACCTGTTAAAATCCTTTATGTGAAGGAACACTGATGGGCTGAGTGCCGTGAATTCCGAGCGGATACTGCCGGCTGATTCCACCGGCGGCAGTTTGTTTTGTGGTTGTTGTTAGTGTGTTGTTCTGAAGGTGACGTAACCTTTGTGTGATGCAGCAGAGCACTACGGCCACACAGTGAATGACCGTCCTGAACCAGAGACAGGTTCCCGATCTTTCGCGGCTGGAATGCTGGCAGTAGAGAGGAGAGATACAGTGGCGGCCGGTCTTCTGCGAGGATGTAAACTTAATAATCTTTATGAATTTTGAGTAACTCATAACTCCACTTCCTCACCCAAAGAAGCATTATGAAAAGATTGCGTCTAAATCCTTCAGACATTCTCTGCACTTGTGATAGATGCCCTCCTCTTTACCTTGAGGCGTTGGAAATGAATGTGGGTTTTTTCGGTAAGAGATAAAAATGTATACTTTAGGAGCAGCAAATTGCATTTTCATGTTTAAGTTCACTATTTGCACTTGATGTGGTGCGATCCAAATGTGAAGAATTGCTTTTGACATTATTTCTCTGGCTCCTGTGTCCCAGGCCACTGCATTATTATGCTGCAAAGCCCCATCACATGGGATAAATGTGATGTTGCAAGCCTGGAAATAGCATAATATTGCATGCCACGTCCAGCTTGTTTGGGGTAACTGTAACTTTTCTAATTATCAAAACATTTTAATTTATCCCAGTGATGATACATTGACTAATACAGCATATTTTAAAAAAATAATAATCTTCCCAGGGCTACTGTTTTTAGAGACCAGAAAAGAGCATTATTTCTAAATGAAGCAGTAATTTTAACTTTCTCCAAAAGTCTCTGTTACAAAATCTGTGTTCTGTACTATGACATATAATATTATAAAGTAAAATTCGAAGTACATTCAACAGTCTTAAATGTATGATCAATTTCTGAATTCTGAATCAAGTTTTCTCTTAGTAATTACATTCTCTTTTCTACAACCTTTAAAATAAATTTTTATATCTTTGTGTATGAAAGCTTGCATGTGTGTACATGTGCACACATCTGTGTGAAGCCCGTGCCCACTGCCAGCCTCTTCCACCCCCAGCTCACTGCTGCACCGCTCCCTGTCTTGTGTTTAACGTGTTTC
>PVJO010000369.1:185000-190000 GCA_004026905.1 Hystrix cristata
AACCCACTCACTCACTCCTTCCCCCACCTGCCCTCTCAAAATAAGCGGCAGTTCGTTATTTATACTAGCTTGAGTCCTGGGTCCCCTTATGAGTAGAGACTAATGTTCATGTGGAATGGAGTGATATAACGTGTAATGATTTTTTGATATGAATTTCCACTCTCTGGAGACAACAGCAGCCTCACTGTAGCCACCTGACCAGGATGGAGAGATCTAAAAAACTAATATGTTATCTCAGTGGTAGTTTCTGAGTTCTCTTGAGGAAGCTGTCACACAGAAGCGTTCATCCCAGAAATGCCGTCTGATGTTTGCTTAGAAAATAATTGGTACACTGATTTTCTTACTTTCTGAAATTTTAGAAAGTGTATAGATAAGCATCCTTCTTTTACGTTGATAGATGCAATAATTATGATGTCATTTTCAAAAACGAAAAAGAACCAAATTGACATCATCACTTTCAATGCATAGAAATAGAAAAAAATTTACTCTAGAGTTAATTAGTTCTCTGTATTTCTACCGTTTTAGAAAACAGACCTCTTTGCTTAATTATATGAAAGCAGTGAATCTTCCATGTACTATGAGGGTAGTGGAATCTAGAATATTATCATTGAACTAAGAATAAGGAATATAAGAATTGTTGAGTGAAATTTGAAAATCAACTTCAAAATATGAAAAAACATTTCTGGTGTTTGAAGTGGATGTTCTTACATTAAAGAAATGGGACTATAGAACTACTGCTTTTTTAAAAATATTTTTCCTTCCCCCTTTCTTTAATGCTATTATAAAACTTAATTCCATATTTCTCCCATCCCATTTTATTTCTTGTTTCCACCTGCAGCCAATTTTCAATTAGCCCCACTCATGCTAGTAAGCATGGATAATGTGAAGCACTTTATATACATGATATTCACAAAGACACCCACATAGTGGTGTAAAGTGAAGACTGGTTTACGTCACTTCCAGCCCACAGTGACAAGGTGCCGGGAGTATGGTGGTCATAAAACTGTTAGGCACCAAGGAACCCTTTTCCCAGAATACACTCCTTAACAGTACATGACCTTAGGAAAGTTTGGCTACAGGGAAGTAGAACAGGAATGGAAGAAGACAGGCTTGGCAGAGAATGTGGGATGGGGAAAAGCTGTGCAGGTCAGAGGGTCATGCACAGTTCAAATAAACAGGAAGTGACTGCTCACTCAATTCTTTGGGGGCCCATCCATCCAGCACCCATTCCCTGATCAACCTGGGCTTTCCCTCGGACATGTAAACTAGCACAGGCCCACTAGCCCTGCATCTGGAAGAAGTCAAGCCATGGGAATGTACGTATTTTCATTAAAATTGAATATATGTCCTGCAGCATCAGTCTGGGGCTCACTCAGGTTTATTATTCTCCCTGGCATCTAATGTATTATTGCTAAGTTATTGAATCTGGTAAATTTGGGTAAGAGTACCAGAATATTCTGCAACAAGATCTTTGTACAAACCATTTGCGTGCTTCAGTTACAAGGTGTAAAAATAGGTAAGTAAAAAGCACCATGCAGCTTTGGCTCCTTGGGGTTTTTATGTGCACAACTTTAACAGGGTATCTGCTTAATCGTGGGGGGTTTTATATGTATGAGTGTGTATTGTATGCTGCATCCTCGAGTAAGCTTCATAATTCATGTTCAAAGTGTGGTTCAGGTGACTACACAGCATAGAAGAGAACTGAGACTTGAGGGAAAGATTTAGGAGTAAACTGGATATGCTCCTACTCAAGATGGAAATGAAAGTAAAGGAACTCTCTTTCCATTTATATTTGAAATCTTTCTTTAGCATGTCAGCTTTCTACACATTCTCTTTCTTGTCTTATCTGTTCTCAAACGCATTTCCTAATGTCTATCACCACAGAACCTGGATGCTTAGGTACTAAAAAGTGCTTTAAAAATGCAATTTGAAGACTGATAAATCAGGTCTGTTTAGCTCAGGGGAAGGAAAAGCTAAGTGGGATTTAGTGAAAGGGAATAATATTCCTAAAAGGAAATCAGTTTGATGCCAGTAACCTTTTTGAAGTAGAAACTAATTTGAAAGCATAGAGGTCATGACTAAAATGGAGGACTAGACTGGACCATCCCATATTAGCAATTTGAGGGGAAGTTTCTTTAAACACAGTAGATGGATTATAGACCAGCTTGCCAAAGTCAGCAATGGAAAGAGGCTCCAGGAGCTGGACAAATTTTTGGAAAGTAGGGTGTAAAGCCACAAGCAGCATTTGGGAAGCCAATACTAGGAGGCATGAGAAATGAATGTGCATTATAATTTCAGGTCTTAATGCTTATGTGGTTTCCCCTTCAAACTTTAAATGTTCTAAGGTATCTATAATTTCACTCTCCAAATTTGAATCTCCATATCAAGAAGCAATTAATAATCTTTTCAGTTAAGATAAATAATGCATATACTTTTCACCTTTATTTCTCCTTCTCCCTCACCCCCCAAAGCATACTACAAGAATGATACCATACGGTGTATGACAACTTCTATGCTGCAATGCTGGAAGGGAAATAAAGGATATAATACAATTTATTACATGGAGACAAATTATAGTTTTTATTTCATGTGGAAAGTTTAGAGGTGGCAGCTTGACGGTAAATTTCATCAAAATCTACCCCGCCAGAATGCCAACAGTGTTCTTCATTCATTTTAGCATAAGGTTTAATTATTTGCTGATATGTAATACCAGTCAGTCGTTCTTCGCATCATTGAATTAACTCTGAACCCTATATCAGTAAAAAGCCTTATGTTGCCCCATTTTATTATAATAGTGCAATACAGATTAAAATTGCATCTGTTAAGATGAGATTGTATATTTGGATTTCAGGAGACAGAAGCACAATATTCTCATGAATGTAGCAGTTGGAGCCAATAACCTGTAACCAATCACATACTTTCTCCATTGCAAAATCTGAACTACTAAGGATTACGTTTTGGAAAAGATTATAAATCTGTCACCACTAATCTAATCTTTACAGTGGCTTTGTAAACAGTCAGAGCCTAAAGATCATTACTTCGCCTGCTCTGATTCTAATCATAACACATACTCAATATTTCCTGACTTTCTTTTGTTCCATCGGCACACGCATTATAAAGTGTATAACATTAATAAATAGAGGCATAATGAATGCGACTAATTGATTTTGGCAGTCGAAGACTGGCGTACTTTTTGTACAATGGGGAATCCATTCAAAGAAGCTGCACCGTTATTGAGAGCAGAGCTTTGTTGCAATAATGGCTTCTAATTTGGATTGTGTGTGAGGTGAGCACAAATGTAGTTATTCATAGTAACTCACCCCCTAGGCTTTTGTTGTTCCGTTTGTAACCCCTATTTATCAGAGTCTCATTCCCCTAAATATAAATTTGATGTTTTAAAATGCTGACGAACCTTGCAGCACGATTCAGAATACAATTCTATTAAGGTGTCTGTCAAAACCGGAGATGTATGAGAGAAGCAAGACGTCACCGGCTTCCCCTCTCCCAGGTTTTATCCGCTCCAGCTGTATTTTCATACCTCTGACTTTTTAATACTGGAATTGAATTGTCCTAAAATAATCACCGACAGTGTCTGACTTATTTGGAGACAAAACAAGCTTGTTAACTTGTAAGCACAAATGCCAAAGTACAGCTTCTAGTAGGTGTTAGCAAAAAATTAATTCCTTGAAATTCCAAGGGAAAAATAGGCCTGAATTGTACGATCAGTCTTTCCTTTAAAAAATGTGAATGGCCTTCAGAACCAATTTTGCCTCCTTTATAAAATCTTTGAGCACTAAATTATATTACATGGCTGTGATTTAATAGTGGACATGAGATCAAATTGGGTGTCACTGAAGCATTAATCAAGTAAGTGTCATTACAGATAGTTAACAACTCATGTGTTAAGCTTTGTCATTCGAAACCAGAGACAGTGTGTACCAACAGACTCATCGCTTAGTGGAGGCGAAACTGATTTAGAAGACAGGAAGAGTGACTGTTGCGAAGGGCTTACAAGAACTAAAATTTATATTAAAAAGAACTTTTTGCCTTGCAGTCTGGCTCCACCGAAGGACAGAAATAATGTGTTTGGCTGCAATTAGGAAAAACTCTTAATGGGAAATCAAGTCATTTCCAAGCACAGTGCAATTGATTTTCCACCAATCAGAATAGGGAATGAGATGTTCTAAGTCTATTATTAAATTATTTATGAAGTCATATTAAATCTGGTCATTAGTTCCGGCATTTCAGGTTAGTGAAGAGTATCTAATCACTGTAATGACAGGAGCAAAAAAAGTGATTTTATGACTTGGGCATTGAATGCCACCTTTGATTGTTGTGATTAAATGAGATAAGTGAGTTTTTCTTAAAAAATGAAAACCGCTTCTGCTAGCATGTGCACCTTCACTGAGACATTGTGCATCTTACTGACGATGAACTCTCGGTAGTGCTTCAAAATAGGAATAATGTTTCTTGGGAAAGATCATACCCCAAGTCAGTGTTTATTGTATCATTAGTAAAATGGTTGAACAATGACATTCTTAAAAGTTTCTGTCAGAGGGCTGGGGATTTAGCTCAGTGGTTAGAGTGCTTGCCTTGCAAGCACGAGGCCCTGAGTTCGATCCCCAGCACCAAAAAAAAAAGCCAAAAAAAGTTTCTGTCAGAAAAAAAAAAACCCTAAATAAAATGCAAAAGTATTTCATGATTGCAATCTAAATGATTTTTACACGCTGAAGGGAAAACGGTGAAGACTTACAAGGACTTTATTAATACATTGAGATGAACTATGCCACCATTTTTTAAAAACTGCTAATCCAGCTACCTTGAGCGCCTTGTACCTTTGCCCTCCCTCCCCTCCCAGCCCTCCTTTAGTGTCCTGGAAGCAACTTCACAACAGTTGTCCCCAAATAACACACAGATTGTCAATCCTAATGTGCTGAAAATACAAAAGATACCAATTCAGCAGTCTCAGATGAGTCTTTGGATCTCGTTGCCCGTTGGGT
>PVJO010000369.1:192500-253771 GCA_004026905.1 Hystrix cristata
GCTAGGAGGAGAGCAATTAGCCTTGACTTGCTCAAGTCTTAAGGAACCACGTGCAGGACTAGGGTTGAATCAGCAGAAATGCAGTCATGAGAAACATATAAAATATAGGAGATTAAACTTCATTGTAAAAAGAAAAAAATGTAATCATTATTTTCTACCACTAGTCTAATATGCCTCTCTTCTTTACAACTTCCACAAATATTAATGTGCAAACTGTGGAACTGTGTCGTAAAAGTAACATGTAGACTTGATGTGACAAGTTGATGTTAATTTTTTTGTGTGGTCCTGAGGCTCAAATCCAGGGTTTTGTAGATGCTTGGCAAGTGCTTTACTACTATGGAGCTATACCCCCAGCCCCAAAGTTAATATTTGAATATATGGTGCTATCTTGCAAAAGGAAGCTAATTCTACTAATTCTCCAGTTATATGTTTCCTGTAATAATTCATATTAATAGGGACCTGAATGTTTCTGCTCTTATTTGTGGGATTACATACAAAAGAAACTATGTCCCTATATAGGAAAATATTTGAATTATATTTTTGTATGAAATGCATATCTACAAAGGAGAAAGAATCTAATGTACATTACAGTGAAGTATAGCTTTGTTTTCTTGGTGGGTAGTGTATACCTATGAATCCTTATCTCTTTTTAAAAAAAATAATGTATAGTATTTTTAATATGTAGGCATAATGATCTAGAACAAGAAATATATCTGATGGTAAATCTCTAACAAAAAACTTGTTTTAAAATGTAATGAATGTGACCATTGTATGTAGAATGTACCAATACATGTTCTTGGTTTAAAATTTAAAAAAAAAAAATCCAATTAACCAGACAAACTCTATTTATCTGATGACTTTCAAATTTACTCAGCTACTTTGGAATTTTGAATATCATGATAGCAATTCATTTTGTTTATGCTTCCCTTTTGAGCTATAGTCGAATGGTATATATAGCAACAGGTTTGATTTGTAGGAAAAGCTCTACCCTCCATCTTTTATTTCATTAAAAAGAATGTTGAAAATGTGACTGTGATGTGACAGCAGAGTATGGGGTGGGAAATTTTGCTTTTAAAGATTTGTTTTTCAGGTCTGTAGTTATAAAGTGAAAGTTTTAAAAATGAATGGCACTTTTGTGTGGAATGTGGACTAGCCTACCTATAGGACTTTTTTGGGGGGAGTGAGGCTGGAAGAGGTTGGCAGCTGTGGGAATGCGGGCTGCAGGCTGCTACTGATGATTTAAGCCAATTAAACACACAGAGTGGTTCTCTTCTGGTGTCCTTTGGCAGAAAACGATGAAATGGCATTGCATGATAAGGAAGAGCCCAAGGTCTGTGCAGTTTCTCATGCACATGTGCTAGAATCGCTGCAACTCATAAATTCAAATTACTCTTAAAAGCTGGCCATGATACATTTGCTCATTAACCATATGGAAAATGGCACTCAGGAATTTTCTACAGTGTGTTTTCAAAGAAAGAATCCAATTGCAGGCAGACATTCCTTAGTACAGTGTTTATGCAGCTGTACTTGTGATTAAATTACACCAACTCAGGCCCACATGTAGCCACAGAACTTATTACTTTGAGTACAAAGCACCTTGTAAGAGCATGAGAACTCTCATTGTGATGTTTTTTGGCCTCTTGGCCACTGTATCAAGCAAGCATCAAAAGTCATGCCTGTGTGCCGAGGTCCCTGGAGAAGGCGCCGTGGGACCGAACAGAACCGCTCACACTGTAGGAGGAACTCTGACAGTCTACCGGGGGGATGGCAGGATCGCTGCTGTCAGCAGTTCCAACAGTGCAAACAGTGCGAAGAAGCTTCCACAGGGATTGAATTACTGAAGACTTCTGCTCGGTGTTTTTTGGTATAATTGAGAGCACAGAGGGAGCTTGATTTCTCTGTCTTATGATTTGAAGGTGAAGACAAGAGCCTGCAGGGCTCTGTCAGAGTTATGGGCATGCTCAGCCCAGACTTCAAAAAAAATCTAATTCCCAGAAAACTGCACAAGGCTGAACTGCTTACCTGAATATAAAAGATTTACTTTCACTGAATCATTTAGCACACAACCATATTAATTGCATTCTGAAAAAGAAAAGAAGCCTAGAATACAGCGCGGTGAAAACGCACGCGGGTGTTAAAGGGGGCTTCGGCTTGTGTGCATGTTTGAAAGTGAAACTGGAAGATACAGATAGATGCTCTCACACACTCGGCCGCACACGAACACACAAGTTGTATCTTTTGGAAAGAGCGTGATGTTGGTGTTCTTTGTTATCTGTATGAAAATGAATTATACTCCTCCTCTGCGTCATGGAAGTGTCGACATAGCCAGGTGTGTGTTGTCTTCACACTGCTGTGCCAGGGGTAACTGTGATGCAGCTTGCACAGAAATAAACAAGAGTGAAAAATGCCAGCTGGTCCTCTTCTCTCGCGTTCAGCATGACTAGTGAGCTGAGTGCCCCCTTCCTGGGGGGTCGGGGTGGGCAGCAGTGCGATCTCCTGGCAATGTAACCACCTTTTCCTTCCTTTTTCACGCATAGTCTGACCCAAATGCTTCCCTTGTATGGGGAGAAGCCAGCCGTGACGACTCAGTCCCAGGGTGAGGGCAAAAAGCTCCCGAGACGTACCCCTGATAGGAAGGCCCAGCATCGGTACACCTGCAGACGGCTTCAATTAAACCAGCGATAGCACAATGGACCGTTTTGATTTTCCTAGTTTCTTTCCTTGTAAAATGTGGCCAAACGGAGTGATAAAAATGAAACCTTCTTGGAACAGTAGCTTGCTGTTTGAACTTGTGGGCTGGCTTGGAGAAAGTGTGTTAGGTCCACCCTGTCTTCTTGCAGAATGGACATGCTCCTACTTCCTCTGTCTCTTCACGTGCCCCCTTGCCCCTGCCCGCCAGGGTTGGCCTTCCGGGCCTCACTTGACTCCTGAAACATCTTTAGGCATCCTTTCATCTGAAACCAAATTAACCCACTGCAGGGACAGCCCCGGAAGGCACAGAAGCTGCAAATGTACTTACACAGTTAACCAGCATACTTTATTTAACCATTCGCATTTCAAGCTTTTTTTGGGGGGGAGGGGGTACCACCCTAGAACAAATACCAATTGTTAGCTTCACTTTCACACTGCCAGCAAGCAGATCTTTTCCAACTGGGAGTAATATCCTGTTAGCTATGTTTAATTCTTATTTTACCTGGGGGATTGAGAGTACCAAATGATTTCAGCTGCTCAGGCATTACATTTCGGTCTGTCCTCTCCTTCTGCCCCTGTCTTTCTCACGTACTCCTTCTGGGACCTTCCTATCATTTAGAGGGAGAGGACAGCATTTCTGTAAGTCTAAACTAGCAGGCCCCATTCAGAAAAGGAACTTTGAGATTTCAGAGGGGGAGACACACACACCTTCTACCTGTGCTTTTGCCAAAGCCCCCATCCTGGCACCATAACCATCCTGTCCTTCGCCATACCTATCGCTTTCTCTACTTTACAAATTTTTGCAGAGGGATGGAAGCGTGTGTGTAACTTTGGGCTAGAGGCAGTTTACCTTTGGCCATGAACTGGGCACTCTGTACATGGTGTTACCACAGGCGTTCTGTTCCAATTGCATTGTGTCTTAACAACAAAGCCCCCCGTGAAACTCAATAAAATTACCAATTTCACAGTTGATTTTCTTCCTGCTCTGCTCTGCAGCCCTCACACTCCTGGCCTGTCTCCACACACTGCAGGGGATGGTGTTGGACCAAACCAATCACACGGTGCTAAAAAGGGGCTTGATATAAACCAGGATGATCTTAATTCTCATTAGTGCGTCCAGCAACTTTTAAATCTTTGAGACATTTTTGTCATAAACAATACCACTCTCCGTTTATTGTGGATGGAAAGGAGGTATTTATCCATATGGTTGATCACATCTCACTGCTGTTTGATTCGAGCCGTAGTTGCATTACACAGAACATATGCGGCTCCATTTTATTTCTCATACTATGCTGTGTTTTCTCCTCTGATATTATTGTCTGTGCTGACTTTGGTAATTTAAAACCAAAGTCGTAGGACTGAAGGTATATAAACCTTGGATCATTGGTTAGAACGCAAGCGTTCTAGATCTAATTTAGGTACTAAATAGTCATGTGATCCTGAGTTATAGTCTCTTCTTGCCAATTTCCCCACTAACGAAACAGTAAGGTAGAGAGCAATTGAGAAAAATATATACAACTGCTATTTATTTTGATCTTTAGATTAATAACTAAAATTAATAATATCCTTATTACCTGGCTTATTAAATTCTGCATCCATTGTTAACGGCAGACCAAAAATTTGACCTAATACCTACTGTAAAATACAGCCTAAAGAATTATACCTAAATTTTAAGTGTTTGACCTGTGATGAAAATAGTCTAGCCATAGAGATAATTAGCTTCCTTCTATTTCCAGTACCACATTTTTGTTTGTTTCCAGCAACCACATCCAACCCCAAGCCCATAACTAAGTTCAATATGGTTTTCGATCTTGAAATACTTTGGCAAATATCATCACTGCATTCTGATATTAAATAACAGACTCTGTCCTAGTGGCCAAGCCCTGCTGGCCTGTATTTATAGTCTAAGATCTTATAGAAAACATTTTAAATCTGGTGGCCTGCAAGGAAGTTTGTTAAATGGTTGAGTGACTAATGGAAGTAATGATTGATTAATAGACTACATGAATGAATCAATGAATGAATGAATTTAAAATTAGAATTTATATTAGTTTCGTGTGTTACAGGAACATATTTAGTGTTATAAATGTTGTTTAGAAACAGTGCCTTTTGAATTATCATAGAATCCCATATCCATATATTATAATAGTATATTTGAAGTCACACTTTGCTTTTATGTCCTTCAATTGTCATTATTATTTTTAATTTTTTTTTTATCTTTAGTTTTGCTGAACCTGGTCTTTTTTTCACAGCTCTTCATTTCCAAGTAACTTTGATTGATAGTTAAGTATGAAGGTTAAACTCTTTTTTTTCCTATCAATTCTAACTTCATTGAAGCTCCTATTTGTGACATTGAACACAGTTCGGTATCAAACTGAAGCACAATAATTATTTTTTCAAAACTACTTTTAGCGGAAAGAAACTGGTTCTGAGGAACCAAAGAATGACCCAAGCAATAGACTTCTTTTGGAGAAAATGTGATTCATAGAGGAGATTCAGCTTCACTTACATTTTCTAACCTACACTCCCACTCCCCTGAGGACTGGGAAGTTTGAAAATCCCATGGAAGGCGATTCCCATGTGTCCGGGAGCTACTGCTGGTCATGTTGTAACCCGCTGCCTTGTTAATGATGTGGTTGGGGAATTTCAGATGTCTACTTGCTTGTCTATCTGTTAGGGCTAGAAATCAGAATATTAGTAGCAAAAGAGTTGCAGTGCCCGCTTAGTGTGAAAAGCTTGCACAGATCAGATTCTTTTTGTGCTTTAGCCATTCTCTGTATATTAACCAGCTCTTTCCTGAATGAACTCAGGTTTCCAGCATACAGTTGTGAAAGTTACTCTTTCAGTGTGGAATTCACACACACACTCTCGCATTCATTCAGGAGACTCCACGATTTCATGAGCTCACTTTCTTCATCAGAACTTTAAGTAAATTTAAATCCAATAGTTTATCTTCTCCAAAGCACGATCTTAGATTACGACCAGAGGGAAGAGTTGAGGAAGCACGCCGTTTTATCTTCAGTCGGCTTTCATCCACGACATTAGCCATTTCACCATACGCCGTGGACCTCAACACCAGCTGCCAAACACCATCCCCTCCACCGTGTCCACAAACAGTGACATTTCCTCTTTCTGGACCCCAGCACCAGCTGTCGCACTGGATTTCCATGGGCGTTCCTGTACGTCCTTCCTAAATAACTTAAATTGCTAAAACTATTTAAAAACCCTTCATGTTGAAGGAAAAGTGTTCCCAGAGAAACTGCACCCAACTGCTGTATGTATTTTGCCTGCTTCTCATAGGTGAATCGGGAGATGGAGACAAAGGCTGCATGGTGATGCTGCGGACCGCGTGCTCCGTCTCAGGCTTTCATAATGAGTATATTGCACGGAACCATGAGTTATCATGACTGTGACCTGCCTCAGGAGGTCCCATGCCACATCTGTATTAACAACTGCATCTGCTTCGGGGTAGCCTTATTAGCTCGCCACAGCTGAGCCAGGGCCTCAGGAGGTATTAGACCAGGTCCCCAGAGAAGTCTAGTACTTCTGCTCTCCCTAAATTCAGTTTAGTGTCCAAAATTTAACATCAGGACCCGCTGAATTTTATTTTGTGTTATCTACTATAGCAACTCTAGCAGAAAACAACACACACACAACCCTAAAAGTTGGCAACTTCCCCAAATGCCATCTCAAATTCCCATTACAGCATATGGCTTGTGTTTCACATGAAAAGCAATGGAAAATATCAAAAGAAGAGTTCTCACCTTGATTTCTGTTTTTCTTCTCACTCCGAGAATGTACGAAGTGCTGTAAAGAACACAAATCCTAGAGAACACGTATGTGTGAACTTATCTGTGGCAATTTTACTTCCAAACCTGACAACAAGAATAGTAAATAAAATCCAAGTGAATGGTTTGATGTGATAAGGAAATGTGGTGGGTGGGGAGAAGCGGGGTATATACATAAGTACAAGTGATCTTCCTACAAAAGAATCCGTGACAGTCTACTCTTAGAACTGAATTCCTTAAAAGAGCTCTGCCATCAGATTCATCAGTGTGGAATTCAGCCAAATGCAGATCACTCATTTGTTCATTCACTCATTCACTCTGTAGATAGCGAGCGTGACACCAAAGTGCAGGTTCGCCTCAGAACACATGTAGGTCAGTATCCTAAAGGCAAAACTCCCATGGTGCACCGGTGGACGTTCACAAAAGGTGCTAACCTCTGACAGGCAGAGGCTTACCTGATTCCATTTTCATGAGTTTTGCATTTAGTGTTGCCCTGCCAGCAGACATAGATCGAGTAACACAGGGCTGGAATAACCCTTTGATAGCTAATTCAAACTGTGCTTACCAGACTTCCACTCTGAACTCTTAGGATGTTCCCCAGGTGTTAGCTGGAGCCCTCCCCACACCCTCCCCACTCTGTCTCTAATCCTTCCAGAGTACTTCCTCGAACATCTTCTGATACAGTAACAGACTAACAAATGATTTTTTTTTTTTTGCTAATTGTAGGCTAATTTTAGAAATTATTGGCACATTATTTTGCACCCAGCTTGGTGTTTTAAATGTTTCCTTATTTAGTCCACCAGCGCAACCTGTTACCTAGTATCCTACAGTGAGGGGACCAAGGCCAGGAGGGGCTGACAAAAGTGCCGGACCAGGATTGTTTAAAGCCTGCATGATTTAGTTGACTCCGACATAAGATTTCTACATTTCATGCACTGACCTGGCCCATATTTTAAGGCCTTTTATTCTTTAGTGAGCTTTTTATTGTTGTTTCGGCTTTCTCTTGTTTTGTCTTGTCTTTATGCAGCACTGAGGCTTGAACCTGGGGCGTCACACATGCTAGGCTGGTGCTATATGACTGAGCCACCTCCCAGGCTGGGCCTCTTGCTCTTTCCAGCCGTATCTAGGTTCGCAGCTTCGTTTTTTCTCCCAGGTCTTTCCGATAAAGAACAACTACTCTAATTTTTCACTGATCTACTGAATCAGGGCTACACCTAGCATAAATACTTTTCCCCTAACGTGAATACTTTTCCTCATTACCCACAGATGCAATAGTTATTTAGTCATCAATTTTCCAAACCTAAAAAAGTCTACTTTTGTTCTATGATTCCTTTTTGTTATTCAGCATTAATCATTCCTCCTCTGCAGAAAGCAACACTCCTGTTTTACACATTGCCTAGCTTGGGCTCATTCCTCGGCCAGTTGTAGGAGGAAACTTACACACCGTCTGTCTCTCATTAGATCACATCTTCATTCTCCCCCGCCCCAGGATATTCCTGGATGCAGGGGTTATCCAAACTTTGCGCAGCGTAGCAAATAAATGTGCTGTGAGAGAACTAAAAAGAAAATTGTCACGGAAGAAAGTGTTTAGCTGGCTTTGTAGAGTATACCCCGCCATGCCAAGTGAGCACGATTTAATTGATAATGATCAGCTTCTCAGTTACCCTTAACCATTTTCTTGTAACCATATCCTGAAGCAGCGGTACATTAAAATTCAGTGTGAGGAAGCCTCAGAGCAGGGTGACCAGGAGGACCACTCCAGATGGGCAGACACAGGAGAACCACCAGTCTTCTGCTCCGTGTCCACTTCTGATTTAGCTCTGAGGTCTTTTCACGTGTGTTCGTCATTTCCTTTTTTCACTTTTCTGTCTGGCACTCCCACCTCTTCTTAACTTATCTCATTTCATTTCCTTTTTTCTTCCCTTTGTTTTTTTAGCCTCCTAAATAGTCTCACGGAGTTTCCTGTTTAGTGCCTTAGTACTTTCATATTAATGGTGTTTTTGTTCGTCTAATGATTTCTTCTCTAAATATCAGAGAATAAAGATACAGAAGGTATTTTTCTTTTTCTTTAAATACTCTATATTTCTGTGACCAATTTAGAAAATGCAGAATATACAGAAAACTTACCTGCTTACAACTCATCACAAATAGCCAGATCTTAACATTTTAGTATATTTGAGTTTATCTTTCTTTGGCCTTTTTAAAAAATTTATATTTTATGAGGCTGGGGATTTAGCTCAGTGGTTAGAGTGCTTGCCTAGCAAGCACAAGGCCCTGAGTTCAATCCCCAGTACCAAAAATATATATATATATATATTTTAAACATAAATGTATACTTAAACAAATATACATGTATGTATACTATATGTGTGTATGTAGCCTTGCTATACAATTTACTGTTTAAATGAATTTTACTTTTCTTAATAATAGTAAATAACACCTATATTCTCATGTCATTAATCTTCATGTATCAAATGTATAATTAACACTAACTGAGTTCTTACTATTTGTTGGATACTGTTCTGAGTATATTGATTCATTCTACTCATCTGCAACTATTCTATGAGATAGGTACAAATATTATCCCTATTTTATAGAGAGAAAACTATGATACTAAAAGGCTAAGTAAGTTTCCCAAGAACACACAGCTAATAGTTGGCAGGATTTAAACTGAGCAGTTTGATGTCCAGACTGTCCTGAACCACTCGCACACAATGCTTCTTTACAACCTCGGTGACTGCGAGACAGCCCCTCCTATGCCTGTGCCCATCTTTCTTTAAGCAATCCACCCGGACATTTTACACAATCTACACCGCACATTTCGAACTGTTACCGATTTGTGGGTCTTCTCGATAGCACTGTGCTGAGCAGTCTCCTCTATAAACTATAGAATTAGCTCTGATTGTGTCATTAGGATAAGTTCGTACGAGTAGGAAAATATATGAACATTCCTGATGCTCTTGACTGAAACTGGAATTTCTCATGAGAAGAGTTATACCGATGCGCATTTCCATCATCGTGTGAGAATACTCATTTCCTTTCACCTTGACCACATCAAATAATGGGCATTTTTAAAATAGATATTTTAAATTTTAAAAATCTCTACCTGAATTATAGCAACAATCCCTCGTTTTAATTTTCAATTTTTTATATGGATGAGACTGATTTTTTTTCACTTTTATTTGCTTTCCCTATATATTATTTTGGAAAGAGCTTACGACCTATTTCCATTGAAAATCAATGTTTGTCATTTTGTACTGATTTCTAAGAAGTCTTCAAATTTTAAGGCTTTAAAACCTTTTGTGTCTCATATCATCTTCCCTTTTTTGCTATTTCCTTTTAAATAGTGTTTAATTGACATATGTTTTAAATTCTTAGGTATTTTAAAATACAGTTTGCACATTTCATTTTGATATAAATCAAATTTGTTTTTTAACTGATCCATAAAAACATAAAGAATCATGATGTTTTCATGCATGTATACAGTATATAAAGTTCAGATCTGGTTACACATTGTTATCTCCGCATTTATCCTTTCTTTATGGCAAAAACATTAAAGAACTTTTCTTCTAGTTTTTTGCAATATACAGTGTTTTTGTTTTCTGTGGTCACCCTTCTGTACAAGAGCACACCGGAACTTCTCGCTCCCACCCAACTGTAACTTTATACCCCTGGATATACCTTTCCTACCCACTGACTTCCCTCATCTCCCAGCATCTGGTAACCATCAGTCGACTCTCAGGTTCTATGCAATCAACTTTTTAGATTTGACATAAGAGTACAATCATATGATACCTGGTTTTCTGTGCGTGGCTTATTTCACTTACTCTAATGATCTCTGTTTCCATCTATATTGCCATAATGTTTTTGTGGGTAAATAGTATTCTTTTGAATAGATGTACCACATTTCCTTTATCAGTTCATCAATTGATGGACACTTAAATTGTTTCCATTTCTTGGCTATTGTGCACACTGCTGTTAGTGGCCGCAGGAGTGCAGACATCTGTGACACACTGATTTCATGCCTTTGGGTATGTGCTCAGTAGTGGTATTGCTGGATCATACAGTAGATCTATTTTTAATTTTTAGGGGCGATCTCCACACTGTTTTCTATAATGGCTGTACTAATTTACATTCCCAGAAACAGTCCGCAAGGGTGCCCTTTTCTCCACATCCTTATCGACACTTATTATCATTAGTCATTTTGATCATAGCCATTTTTACTGGGGAGAGACAATATCTTATTGTCGTTTTGATTTGAATTTCCCTGATGATTAGTGATGATGAGCGTTTTTCATCTATCTTCTGACTATTTGTATGTCTTCTGATAAATGTCTACTTAGTGTCTGTATCCTTTTTGTTTTTTTAGATCTGGACTTTTTGTATGTTTTTTGTTTGTTTTAGCTGTTGAGTTTTTCCAGTTCCTTACATATTCTAGAAATTAACTCTGTGTTAGATATATAGTTTGCAATTATTTTTCCCATTCTGAAGGTTGTCGCCAATGACATTTCCTTTGCTGAGAGCATGTACATTTTCAACGTGGGTGTGCATGTGTGTGTATGCACGTAGGGTACTACTAGACTTTGCAAGTTACTGTACAAGAATCAACAGTTTAAGAAAGTAGTCTTGCCTGGATTGTGAATGTGGGCAATACATAAAATTTATGTCAAAGCATAAATGGATTAGGCCGAGTCCATCTTCCTACTTTGTCTGTCAGGTTTTTAAAGGTATATTTAAAGTATGTGTGCACATGTGTGAATATTAAGTTTCCTCTTTGAAGAAGTGAGTCTGTGTAAAAAAATGTTTCTTCTCAAACAGAAAACACTGACACAGATTTACATACAATGAAATCCCCAGAACAGAATGCAAGGACACAGAGGCCGAGCATTATAGAAATGGTTGTCGAGACTTGACTGCAGCTAACTAACGCATTGACTTTGAACTCCATTTCGCCTCCTCCCTAAAGACAGTTTTAATATTAAATAATCACTAACTTCTCTTTTCAGCTGAGCCTTCTCTGAATTTATCCAGAAGTATATTCCTCCATATTCCTTCAGTAGATACCCTGCCTTAAAGACATAGCTTATCTCATCTGCTTTGGGTTATGTATAAATGGCTTGTTTGAGGTCATGGAAAGTGGTCTTGTTGAATTTCAGGATATTAGATGGCAAATAAATTTTCTTCTTCCCCTATGGTATGTGGAATGGAGTTGGCCCTCTGTCTTATAATAAGAATGTGTTGGTTAATTGAGGGAAACACCGGAAGTCCACTTTGCCTGTTCTTCTCTCTCTCGCTCACCTCTGCCTCGTGATTCCTTCAGACTCCCCAGATCTTGGCATCAGGTCCCGTCAGGGTCAGGGGCATGACTGAGATGGGCACCTGTTTCCAGATGTCTCCAGGGAAATGCCACAGCCCACATTCTGTCATTGACAGTCACATGCAAACCTTGGTAACTAATGAATAAAGGAGTTGGTGTAGAGATTAGCAGCTTTAGGTCACAACATGTGTCTAACTTAACAGAGCGCTTTAGTAGTTGGTAAAAATAAAGCCTTTTAAGGAAAATAGTATGTCATTTGGGATCTTAGATTCTTTCTTGAATAACCTGAACCAAAATAAAATCAACAATTCTTACACGGTAGAACACTCACTTTGCTAATGGGAATTGATGTGTTAGGGCAGGACAGGTTCGAATTGGAAGACGGCAGGCTTTTTTTTCCACAAACCACACGGAGGTCGGTGTTTCCTGGTTGCTTTTTAAATCCCACCTCTGTTTCTATGACTCCTCCCTTTGCCCTGCTCTTGATTTCTTAGAACCTTTGATATCAGACCTAGAAAATTTCAGAATTATCCGAAGATGTTAAAGCGTCTTGCTCGGTCTGTGATGTTCTTAGTATTATGGCTGGTAAGGTTTTCTCACTGCCTTAAGACTGCCGAGCGTGTTGGGAGGAGCAGGAGGAGAAGAGGAACAGGTTCGGGACGGACAGAGGGGAGAAGCACAAGCCTGCCAAGGCCTTTGAAGTGTTAGACGATCCATCTGCCTGTTTGAGTCTGAGGCTGAATCCCTTTTTAAAATGCATCAAATGTTGGAGTGTGAAGTTCAGTGCTGACAGCGTCTGTGATTCTCTGCGGAGACATCCGCAGCGCAGTATCCCAGACGCTGTCTGTATTCACACGAGAAGGGTTTGATCCAAAGGCCCAGCCAGACTGGGACCATGTGGAGTCGAAGTAGACAGGTCGTTTCAGCAAGGTCCTGTGAAGTCTCAACAGCCAGGCCCCGTAAAATCAGAGTGGGATGAGCTGGAGGCTTTTAATTGCGACCTGAAGCCATGTCGTCAAGCTCCTCATTATCCTCTGCGCCCACCGCCCACCAGAAGATAACAGGAAAGGGGGCAGGGCAGAGGGGGCTGCCCCAGGACTGCCCAGACCCGCTTGCGATGGAATTTTTATGGGCAATATAGAAAGTGTATTTTAAATTTGGAAGAGGAGATTCTTTTGGAGAATTTTAGAAACATTGTTTCCATTTGCATGACCAAGTCAACTTCTTAAAATATTAGCATAGACGACATGTCACTTGAAATTAGAGCTGACCAACATTCTTCAAGCTGAGAATACTGAGATAGATATACTTAGTGTTACAACTATCTGTACCCAAATGCATAATAAACACAATCATCAGCACCATTAATAAATTCACATTTAAAACCTCAAATCTGACTGCTTTACTCTCTGTGGGAAGATCACAGAGTTTGTGTTTTAAGATAGCTACCTCTGCATTTTATGATGTTTGGAGGTATTTGGTTCAGATTTCTTTAACTTCTGTCTCTTCATCACTTGCCCCTGAGACTTTTATAAAAAACAGTGGACTGTAACTTTGTATCTTAACCTTATGTCTAGCAATTACATTATTTTCACTGATGCCAGCAAAGTAGCAAAATAGTCAAAGGCTACATTTAAAAAACAGGGGAAAAAAGTTTGAATTCATTCCTCATGGAATTAAATCTGCAGTAGATCTAAGACCTATGTGCAAAATTTCAAAGTGTGTTTAGTCAAAGAGAGAAGTTTTCTGTTAGATGGTATTATCCTAGTAATCATAACATAAGATCATAATTTCTCTGGTTCTCATTAGTACCAGATTTTAAACTTTTGTTATTAAATTCTCTATAGCACTAGCCCCTCTATAATTGGCTAGACACATCCCTTTGTAAAACAACTACAACAAAAAAACCTTCATAATTGGCTAGATATTTAAGAGAGGACTTTCAGTGTGTAAGAATTTCCATAGTATGACATTATACAAATAGTATCTTTGAATTGTTGCTTCTTAATACAGACATTCTTCATTTAATGACCTGCCTATTTAACAACTCTTCAGACTTACAACCCAGGCACGCTATTCGGACTTAGGACCCGCCACTCAGACTTAGCACCTGCTTTTTTTCTCGTTTTGTACAGTTCTGTACATCTTTTTATAGAGCCTCAGTGTCTTTTTTCTATAGTATATATTACTTATACCATAGTGTAATATTTGCTGATTGTTCTGTGTATTACAGCACTGTAGTTTTATGTTGTTATACATTACAGTACTGCATGGAAGAATTATGCAAATAAAAGCAAAGTCATTGAGTTGGAGTTTCCTTTGACTATTTCTTTGTTCTGAATATTGTAATGTGCATACTATATACAATTCCTCTTTTAGTGACCAATTCATTTAATGACCTAGTCGAGGGACCAGGACCCGGTCATTAAGCGAGGTATGACTGTACTCTAAGAGACAGCCAGTACAATGCTGTTAGCATTGACACTCTTTTTTTTTTTTTATTAAAATTTATCCAAAATTACACAGACTTGCAGACCATAATACATTGTGCCATTTGCATATAACAACAAGCAATGTGAACTCCTTCAGGCAGGAAATGACCGTGGGACATCATCCTGGAGCACAAGCTCTGCCACGCTCAATCCCCCAAGAAAGGGCTGAACTTTGCTTATGTCATTCATTTACGAAAGTCAGCCACTGTTTGTGCTATGTGAATCTCCGAGCAACACTTCTTAGTGACTGTCTTAACTTACTTTAAGGGGGCTTTTCTAGTATTTAAATTTGCATCCTGTATTTTTAGTCCCAGGACTGGGAATCAAACTCAGGGTCTTCACACTGAGCCACATCCCCAGACCCGTTTAAAGTTTTCATTTTGAGACAGGGTGATCCTCCTGCCTCAGCTTCCTAGAGTCCTGGAATTACAGGCATGCACCACTCTACCCAGCTGCACTGTTTTATCATCTGTGTATTATGAAAGCCAGCTCTGACTTTCTAATTAGTCTTCTTGCCTGAACAGCAAGCTGATTCAGCCTCTGCACCATACTGACTACCCCGTAGCTCACCAAGCCCCAGCAGGGGAAGCAAGTGTTTAGGATAAATAACTAAAGTCTACTCCAGTCTAGCAGCTGCACACCCAAAGACCCACCACCTCCTGAAGAGCCTAGTCCAGTGTTTGAAGCTCCACCTAGAACAAGTCATTCATTTATTAACTCAGAGACTTGTTAGGGGTCCAAAGACAAACCGAATGCTACCTTTTCTCAAGGTGTTGATAATAATGGTATAAATAACTGAACTGTACTAAATCACAGGGTATTAGAAGATGTGAAGTAACTGAATAAACACATCTAGGAGGATCGAAAGGTTTTAAAAAGAGGATAGTACTTCTTTGTTAAGAGACAGGGTCTCAATCCCCCTGCCTCAGCCTTCTGATCAGCAGGGACTGCCAGTGTGCACCACTGTATCCCACTTCTAACCGGAATCTGGAATGGTGAGTATGATTCCCAGGAGGGCCCCGGAAGAAGGTGTGCAGCTGAAGGGAAGTGGGGTACCATACAAGACCCAGGGAGATTCTCACTCATCTGAGTCTCTGCTTCTAAGTCAAGGAAGTTGGGTTTTATTTTTAGAGTAATGGAGAAGCTTTAAAGATATTTTAATCAGGGCAACAACCTTTTAAGCCTTGAAGCAGGCTAGGGAGCAGGGTTGAAGGGGTGAGAGGGTGCAGGCAGGGAGTATCGCTAGCCCACAAGATTTAGAACTAAAACCATGAGAGTGGAAATGAAGAAGGAATAGAATTTAGAAATATTAGGTGTTACGGCCCAGTAGGTGTGAGTGATAAAGGACAGGAGTCCCAGGATACCCCAAGTCTGTCTCTAAAATTTCCATCCACTCTCCCACAGGGAGAAAAACAAATCCTTCTTCTGCTGTAAAGTCCTTCATGTGTTTTACTGCAGCTGACATGCCTCTGGTCTTGATTTGTCTCCAAGATCAACATCCCCTAGTTCCTTCGCATTCTGCCATCATTCCCCCTTCTTTGAGTTCGTCCCTCTCTCTGTGCTCAGATAGTCATCAGCAGGCACGTGGGGACGCAGAGATGCACTCAGTATGTCTCCGGGAGCTGGCGGTCAGCAGGTAAAACACCCCTGCAAAGAATAATCACTCTCTGGATTAATCATTAAATAAGGTTTCAGTGGAGGTGTTGGAAGAAGAGTACTCTCAGCTTTTTCTCTGCCCAGAGTGTCCCTCGGATCTCTGACTCACGCCATCAGTCGCCATAACTCACCAAGATGTGGCCGATTCTCATGGGGAACCATTGACTCATCTCTCATTGTAGGCTATAACTATGATGTGAGCATCCAGGATGGGGCGTCTGTAGCTTCAGTTCCCTGGCGCCTATTTTCCCCTTCCAGCTTCAGGAGGGTCTCCCTCTTCTTTTAAAAGCTCCGTAGCAGTGTAGACACAGACCTGCACTTTATGGTTCCCCCTGTTCTCCAGAGACAAGAGACACACGAACACTTTCACTTGTCTCCAGAGGATGAATGCTTTTAAGGATGCAACAAAGAAAGAAGAGTCCTTTCAAATTAGGAAAATGTTGTTGCTAGATATGATTCCTCTTCTGTACATTTGTTTTCAACTCCACGTTCACTGATGTAGCACTCCGGAAAGGGACATAGCAGAAGCTGGTACTTGTGTAAATAATAGATTTGCTGCTATATTTATAACACCAGCCTGTTATATTGACTGAGGCATAGTAATGTTAAATATTTGTGTCTTTTACGCATTTCTAGTGTTAAACATTTAAATATCATGGCTTTCCAGTCTCTTCTTGAGCCCTAGTTTATGACAAAGTAAAAAGTTGTTTTTTTTGTTTTGTTTTGTTTTGTTTTGTTTTTTAACTTGAATGCTCCAAAAGCCAATCCACTGACTGGCTGAAATCCATCACTCACAACACACAGTCATCTCAGTTTCACAGCAGGCACACCTTCCTTTGCTAGTACGGGCTCAAGGTATCTGGAAACAAACCTGAATTTTTTGCGGAAATGCTTTTTAAATTTCCCATATAGATTTATTCATTGATCTGCTCTGCTTCCAGAACATTTACACTTAAAAGAAAAGAAGGAAGGAAAGGATGAGGGGCAAAGGAAGGAGGGAGGGAAAAGGAAAGAACAGATAAGAAACTTTATTTCTTTAAAAGAGTAATACGGAAGTCAGCGGACGTAAAACAGATGACAGACGTGAAGAAATCATGACCCGAAACTTTGAACTTTGCCCCAGTTCCAGACCCCAGGAATATCCATCCCCTGCTGAGCAGCGTATCTGTACTCAATCAGGATAAGTAAGAAGGGCATAAATAAGTCCTGTGCAAATAATTATGTTGGGCCCATTTATGCCTCACATTCATATATGCCTGCCTAATTGAATCGAGTGTTTCATCCCAGGATTCATTATCCATTTCCCTGTCTAAGTCTTTTTTCCCATTTATATTTAGCACCCAGCTGTCCCCTCCTCCAAATGGTCAACTGTAGTCCAGTAAAAGTCTTGAGATTGGCCTCCAGAAGCTCCAGCTCTGTGCAGCAGTTTTCTCAGCAGGGGGAGCTGGGTCTTGCTGTGTCCCTGCCGCTGGGTCAGAACTGTTACAGAGAACGAGCTGCCTTGGAAATGGGGAGCTAGCACTCGTCCTTCCAGCAGATATCCCAGGTGGAGCCTGGCAAGGTGTTCGGTCAGACAGCGTCCTGCCACCTTTTGTGGTAGTCACAATGAAGCAATAAAAAGGTCAGTTAAAACGCTTGCTGGAAGTTATTGATAGAAAAATTCTTTCTGCACGAAAGATTATAAACAGAGTGTTATCTGAAGATGGATTTGTTTTAATTTGGCATTGATGTATTTGATACCTGGTAGGATCAAAGAAAACAGAATCAAAGGGAGAAATACAAGCAGCCCTGCTTCTCTGAATATAGGCCTCTTTTATAGATATAAAATCTCGGGACTGGAGTGCTCAAATTTATTTGTACTGATGTTTGTTTAAAGATCAATATTAAATAAATTGGTCTGGAAGCTATAGTCATAAAGCAGCTGTCGAACTAATGTAATCCCACAATGCCATTTTGTCTACTGCGTGAAACCTGGTTAACTGTGTACTTCTAATAACATGTGGAAATCTGTTGAAAAAAGAAATAGCTGAACTGGATTTTCTGAACTTGGACTAAATTGCAATTGAGTGTGAGAGGAGTTTAAAAATATATGTTTGGCCCCTTTCAGGGTGGTGATTGATTGGTTTTTATGGCCAAGTCTGAAAGGTTCATGGAACCTAAAGCTTCTTTATTAAATATATATAAAGAGTCTATCTTCTCAGACTCATACTATTGTATCTTAATACAAACAGTAAATCTCAAGACTGTTCTGACTTTTTTTTTCAACTATCGATCGATATTGTCATATTTGATATTGTTTTGGCATTGTTGTTTGATTTGCTTGTGATCATTGCTTTTATAGTTGTTTTAATTGTGCACTTGTAAAGCATCAGTACCTTTAGAAACTTCACACTTGTGCTCCTTTTCCTCCAAAGCTTCAAAAGAAGAAACCAAAGTAGAAAGAGCTGTGGTTGTGTCACCTATATACAATGTATGTGCAATCTAAGGCCCGCTGTCTTTTACACATTTTTTGAGCATCCAATTTTGTTTTATCAACTTCCACCATTAAGGAGCATGGACTCTAGCTGTGAGTAGGTACTGGATGTACCTGTAAAGAGATGAACACAATATAATGTCACCTGAGTTGTAAATTATATGAGAAGGACAGATACTAGAGACACTAAAGAGTGATATAGCTGACCACTGTTGAGTCATCAAAGAGGAAGCGGGCTTAAACTCAGCCTTGATCCACCCGAGCTGTTCTTGGTAAGGGAAAGAAAAACTTGAAGACTCCCATGGCACTACTCGCATAGACCTTAAAGGGGTGTTAGTTGTGGTTAACCTGGCCACGTAGCAAGAATCATAAACATGAAAGTTTTCTAGTAAAGGCATCTTTTTGAAAACCAGAAAGTGAAGGGATGAGTAGTCTTTCTTTAAAGAAATCAAAACCATGGTCCATACTTCATGCCTTCCCCTGTCTCTGTCCTTCCCAGTGTCCTGTGAGGCTTCCTCCTCCTTTTCTGTATCTCTGTGGTCTCAAAAGGACACCAGGAGGGAAATTTTCATCAATTACGTATATATAACTATTGTGAGAATTAATACATTTTTGATATCTCAGAACTTGTTTGTTGTTCATCATTTGCTCAGGAAGGCTGGGGAGCACGGAGATTAGGAGCACGGGGCTAAAGTCTGTTAGTGAGTGCAAAGCCAAGGCTCTGTGCTTGCTGGCTGTGTGATGTTCAGTGAGTTACCCACGCCTAGAAAGACTCAGTCTCCCAACCTTCCAAAGTGGGAATAATAGCAGTAGCTAACTAATACAGTTGTTTTAAGGATTGAACAAAATAATCTACAGAAAAACAGCACAGTGCCTGGTACACAGTTCAGCCTTTGTTAAGTGATAGCTATGGTAACTATTTTGTCATATCCTGAGATTACACATTCCCACTTTCTAAAAGCAGAAACTGTAGGGTTTTCCAGAAGATTAAACATTAGAATAGAACAAGCCATATCATTGATTTGTAGAATTTAAGTCTGTTTCACAATACAGTATTGTTCATGTTTTGAAAGGCTCTGAGAGTACATTTTAAAGAGGAAAAAGCTACTCTTTAAATGTTACTCTTATTAACTGTTAGACCCAGTCTTCATAAGACTTTCATCCTTGCTCAGAAGGGTTTGTGAGCATCACAGTATTGGAAATCAAAAATTGTTATTTGAGTTGGTGCTACTGAATGACTAACCCAGGCCTGAGTTGAACGGAATCTGCTCTTGAGGACTTCTGCCACTCAGATATGGAGGAAGAGATAGCTAATATGACCCGGTGGAAGAAGTTTGCTTTTTTTGGGGGGGGGGGATTGTTATTGCTTTTGTTTTGCTCTCGTCAATGTGCCATAGGCTTTGTCACTATTGAGCTTTAACAAAAAATACAAATTGCTAATACCAAGGAGGTCTGGGAACTTATCTGTTTTAAAAAGTCCTAATCTTCAGGAATTCAGGACTCTCATTCCTTCAATAATGTTGATGTATTTGTGGGAATTCATGGATATCAATAAACAAAGAGAAAAATGACAGAGTGGGGAGGTATTTCCCTTAAAGGCTGACTGGCTGCCTGTGGCTAAGGGAACATGTAATGGACAATGGCCGAGAGAACCCTGCATGGCATTGAAGCTTTGCTCTGATTACACAAAGTCAAGGTTAGCTTCAAGCACAGTATGGAAAACTATGTCCACAACCAGGGCTACGAAGATGGGCTTTTTCAGCATGAAAGGGTGCAGTCTTGGAGGAGTTCCACAGACAATCATCTGCAGCCAGCAGAGCTCCTGCATGCTGGTGAGCTACTTACATATGTGGGTCACACACAGGGGAGAGACCAGAGCTCTTTGTTCCATGTCTGTGGGGTGACTGGGTTTCGTATGATATAAATGGGGACTTAGCGCTGCGGTGGGTAGTTTCTTGGACAGCATGTAAGGACAATAGATTTTAGCCTTTATCTTGCGAAGAATTCTGAAATGACTCTTTCCTCCTGTGTTTTCTTGTTAATCAAAAGCTAACTTTAAAATTCAGAGATGTTTTCATTTGGATAGTCTCAATAAATATCTGCTTCCCTCAACTCCAAGAGACTTTAGCCTTGGTTTTTCAGGCGTATTTTCCCTCCTTAAAAGCCTTAATCATGGATAACTAGATGGTAAGAAGTTGATTTTCTTACCTGGCTTTCTTCTGTCACTCTGGAATGTTTCAGATGTCCAAAAGTGATTTTGGTTGGCATCTTGATTTAATGTCTTTTAAAACCATGTCTGCCTATCCAGTTTACATATTTCCGCTTTTCTTAATAAAGATGTAAAACTTAAAGTAAAATCGTGGCTGATTGTGCTGAATTATTGCTCTAAGATAGATTCATCAAATCTCCCAGCTGTATAAGACAGGGCTTGCTAATGAAGTTCCCTATCAAAAAGAAAAGCCTAATTTTGATTTGGCTTAGGTAATAAACTTCTTTTTCCTGGTGTGATAATCTGCATGGGGTGGCTAAAAGAGTAGCAAGAGAGAGTGCGCTCACAGAAGCATTATGCAAAATGTCTTTTGTCTCTTTTTGCTGGGATATATTAAATTTTCAATGTAGTCTATGTAATATAAAATTATGATAATGACTTTTGGCCCACTGTGAAGGCAGCTTGCTGGTCCTGAGCGTGTGTGTCTGGCTAGAGCGCTAGGATACACTGTGGGAGTTGCCTTTTCTATTAACAAACCTCTAGATACCTAATGATGAATTTTCTTTCACCAAATGTTCTCCTTTTGTCTAAAATACAAGCATTTTCTAAATTGCTTTTGAGAAAAACAAGAGAGGCAGAGAGGTCTATGGCACTAACAAGGGATGTTGAAACAAAGCAAGGGATTCAGTCTGCATCATTATTATAAACCAACCGAAAGGTTGTTTCACATACTAGTGAAAATATTTACCGCCTTATTGGGGTAACAGATCACCTCACTTCATAAAAGGACAAATTGCACCGTTGCCTCAAAAATACCTCTGTTTCTTTCCAGTCATGTAAATTTGATGGTTGAATTTTTCATAGATAATTATGGCCACTTTCAGTACTTAGGGACCTTTTTCACTGGGGAAAAATGTTTCATCATTTTCTTTTCCTCTTTTCAGCTTTTTAAAATTTTTAGATAATAACTATGTATAAGACAGTAGAAATTTCACTTATTATTTAGCAGAGCTGATGCAAGGTATCTAAAGAAAGCTTCGTGAAGAAATAGGCAAATATTATATATTTTATATCGTGTTTGATTTTAAAATAATAATACTTAGATGTAATATGAAGATCACTCCTGAAAGTCATCACCACTGAAGGCTATCAGATAATTTGAAACGATATAATCCTTGCTAAGAAGACCTTTCAGCGTCCTCAGGGCCAGTTTAAAATATACGCAAGATAATTTGTCTTATCACCTTTATAGCCACATTTCGTGTTTTCTTATTGTTCTATTTCTTTACTCCTGTAGGAATACATCTGCTTGAAAAACAGGATTTTTGCTGCTTAGTAGTTATGACCTCATCTCCTATTGTTAGGTTGGCATGTTAATAAATTTTTGTTAGGATTCACAGTTACGCTGTGATGTCATAAATCACAGATATGATATTTTATAGAAAATTGACTTTCACGAAAATTCACTCTTTAATATTATGTTAGAAATGCTAAAAAGGAGAACCAAAAGTGTAGAAAATATAATACAGATACATAATAACATCAGACGTCTTACTTCAAAGTTTTGTGGACACTAGATATTTATATAGGTCTCCAGGTTTGTTAGTTTGTGTTAGGAGAAGGTCAATAACAAGTATAATTGCATATCTGCTGGTAAAAATGTTAACATCTCAAGCAGGTGTGGTTTTGTTTCTAGGCAGATTAATAACTTTGGAATTGGATTACCATAACCTATTAGACTAGTTTATTGGAATTCCTTTTAAAAACCAAACATGTAAAACAGGAATCTCTTAAATCACTGTCTTCTAAATTGTATGTCTGGAACTAAGAGAAACTATTGCAAGTTGGAAGTAATGAATGCATCTATTACATTGCTTAGATGTTTAAAAATAACATGGAAAAGTAGATAATGTAGAGCAGCTATGAAAATTTAGGAAACAATCCAACATACTTTGGGTAAAATAGATGGTAGTTTTGTGTTCAGTTAACTCTGTGTTTTCTTCCTTCTGGAGCTTGCTGTCTTGGGGTTCCATTGCCTCACTAGTCTAAGACTTGCGAGCCCCCTCTTTCCATAAGAAATCCTAGGACCTCTCATGGGCAGTGGTGAGGAAGCAAGTCATAAGAACTGGTCAAATATTAGTTAGCTCTTAGTCCATTGAAGGATACCAACAATGAGACCTGTTTCAATGACCTCACTTCAGTTTTATTTGAGCATGAGAACTAATTTTCTTTGAATCTAGAAAATGTTTATGGCAACTGCTTGGTCTGGTTTTTAAACTCATTTAAACAGTAGGTAGCGATGCACTATGATACCCAGGGGCTGTGGCCAGTGAACTTGGGAATAGCCTGTGTTGGGACTAGCTGGAGATGGATGAGAGGACTTGAAAGATCTAGGAAATTAGGTTGGTAAAGTCCAAACGGTGTCAGTCTGGTTTATTTGATGAGATGCTGTGCTTGTGTGATTGCTCTGCTCCTGTAGCCAAAAAAACAGGATCCTTTTGGGCCAAGCTCGTATCTCCATATGTTCCCTTTTTGGTGTGATGGGGGAGGGTGGTGGAAGCAGCCCTTTAGGAAAAACATTTAGTGTTTTAAGCTGCACAAGATGATGTTTGCATAGTAGAAAGACAGTTCTTGGCAGCACATTTCTATGTTTTTGCCCTTAATTTAGTGTCTGGGTTTTATCAGCTGAACCAGACAGGCACAAATGAGCAAAAACTTCCTAACATGTGGAAGGTTGGAAAGTTACACTGGTCACCGACATTTGTATGGTGATGCTGTTTTAGAAAGGCTCAAAGCGTTATAATTGGAAAACTGGGGCTTATTTTATTTATACTTATTAGAGTCTACTGCCGAAAAGTCAGAGCATAGAATAATCATTTACAAGATAACCAGGGAGCCAAGAAAGGCTTTAAATTAAATGTACCCTAACCTGTGGGCAATAAACACCCTCCTTTAAATGAACCAGTAAACTCCAAGTCAGGTGACCAGCAAACTCTGAGCCTCTGTAGACTACAGAGAGCGTAAATCTTCAACCAGAGGTACGTACAGTATTCAATCTTTGCCAAAGGACAGTAAGTCATTTGCTTCAGAGCGACTTGCCAAATTGAAGGCTTCTCTTTAGTTGTGGAACCAATAAGGGAACCCTAGATCAGAATTCCAGTTTTCGGTGCCCTGAGGAAAAAAATGGCCCCCCAGGGACAGACTTCCTCCCAAGGAATATTTAATTTCCTAGGTCTCGCAAAGCACACAGTGGTGTCATGTTAAAAGGCATTGCGTTTTCTAGCACAATTTGGCAGCCCTGCAGTATCTTCTGTGCTCATCAGACATACACCAAACTTTTTTTCGTAAATCTTTCTGTGAAACAAACATGTAATTTTAATTTACTCATCAGATCTCTGAGAACAAACTCTTCTATCCCAATCAAAACATCTGTCCAAATAAGGTTAGGCTGCAATTTCAATATAACCCTGTTCTAGCCTTCGAGAGTTGGCACCCGTTTAATTTCCGGAGGCACATGCCATCGTCGGGTTTCAGTTTGCCTTCTTTTGACTTGCTTCTTGAGAGGAATCGGGTAAGGCAAGTCTCACCTTAATGGGTCTGTTTGAGGGTTTTTTTGAAGAATCAAGAGTGCCTTTGTGTTTGATTTAGTTTATCTCACCGGGTAAACATCTGAATTTCTGCTTCTTGTCACTTAGCCTAACTCTGAAGTAATAGTTGAGTCATTTTAAAGCAGAAATATTTGAGACAAGCCTTTGATTTGACTTCAACCGAATCCATGTGTGTGCATCTATGTATGTATCGGTGGCTACATTTTTTCCACCCTTCTCAGCATTGTGGTAGCGAACTTTATCTCCTATACTAAAATATCTTTAGGAAGAAAGTTGGACCAATGAAAATGCCCCTTCCCATTTTCCCTGGTTGGAAACCATATCTTAAAGGAATCATTTGTCATTCTTATCAAGGTGGCCCTGGCCTTCTCCCCGCTGTCTCCCCATGTGCTGAAGACTGTAGCTGCTATTATCCACCCCAGTCTTATGCATCTTCCAGATGATTTCACTGAACTGATGCTATGGAGGATACGCTGACTGGCACTTTTCCCGTGCTTAATGTGTTAACAAAAGCCAATGGTGTCAGTTTTAACAGTTTTAGCTAAATTCCCACGACACTCTTAACAAACGCTGAAACCTCTGCCATGTCTTACCCTGACAGATTTCCTGCCGTCATTGCACACTTAAAATAAATGTCATCCCCAATCAAAAAGTTCACATTTTCTCTGACAATATAATTTGTTACTTTGTTCCTGCTTTATCTCTTTCTTTGGCACAGGAGTCTTGGTGGAGAGATGTTACTTTTCTTGATGTTGGCTGCTGTCCTTTTTGTCTTCCAAGTATCTGAGAAGCATTAGGAAGGAAAGCTATGAAGAGACCTTTTTTCCTCCCTTCCATTCAGGAGCACACAGAAGATTTAAATTTCTTATTTGATGAAGCAAGTTAAATTGAATTATGAGCTGATGCCATTATCTCATTTCATCCAATATCTTAGTCCTTTTAGGGTGATATCACAAAATTCCATAAACTGGATGGTTTACAACCAACAGAAGTTTATTTCTGACAGTGGCGGAGGTGAAATCCAAGATCAAGGTGAATTCTGTGTCAGATGAGGGCCTCCTTCCTAGCTCATAGACTGCGCCTTCTTACTGTGTCCCACTTGATAGAAGGAACGAGAGAGTTCTTTAGAATCTCTTTCGTAAGGGCACTAATCCTGTCTGGGCGCACTCCATTCTCCTGACCCAATCAGCCACCCTAATCGGCTCTTGCCTACCCCTCATATATTCCTAATACCATCATTTAGGGGGTTAGGATTTCAACACACGAATTTTGTGTTGAATAACAGTCAGTCCATTGTCCCCAATATCAATTTACTGCATTAAGTAACTTAGAGCACTTATAGTTTCAAGGAAAATGACCATGTTTGGTCCCCAAGAAAGCACCTGGGCTGACAGTATTGGCTGCTCATTTAACATTTCTGGCCAAGACTGTCTGAGGTCAGGGTGTGGCACTGTAACACAGGACGTGACACTATAACGAAGGCTGCACAGACTGCAGCTCCCCCTCCATTCCCGTACGGTCTTCCCCAAGTTCCGAACCATACTGCGCATGCATTCGTGTGACAGCTTCCCTGCACTGACTCTTTCAGCGTGGCCTTTGGCTCTGGATTCTTTTGCTCTTAAGGACATGTTGATTTTTGTATCTTTGGCTCGGCGGAGATGCACGAATGCTTCCTCAACAGCCCAGTCACATAGTTTCTTTCCTGTAGAGAAGAGGCCGTCCCATCCATTCAGAAAGACACCTGAACAGCCACAACCCCTCCACCCTCTGCAGTGCCCTTCTACTTGGTTGATATAAAGAGCACTTTCGAGTGCCTTTGGCCAGTTGGCCAACCAGGCCTTGTGGGATAGTGGATGGAGCCCAAGACGAGCACCTTGAGGCCAGACTCTCCCTACCACGTCACTTTGCAGCTATGACGGCATTGCATGAAATGCTCCTTGAAGCTCTTCCAGGAAAAATTATTGCAGTTTCAAAGATACGAAAGATCTATTACATGCAGCCATTATGTTCTGATTGACTCTTTCTGTTCATTAGTTTAATGGAGGCCCACAGATGTCTAAACTGAAGCTTTAGGGGTAGGTGAGCCCAGCTTTCCTGCTTTCCCGTGCTGCCACGTCCCCACCCCCATCCTCTCCTCTCTCCTTCTCCGAGAATAAGAGAGGTGGCTTTCACAGCAGCTGGTTAATTTCCCTGGTTTCACACTACTGTTTAATGATCCGTTTCTCATGTGCCACCTCTCTCATCTACTGAAAGATAGGTACAAATCGTACCTATAAAAATTAGAATATGACTCAGGGTTCCTATCTTCTTTTTTGTTTCAAGTTTTGAATGTCTAGATAACCTCTCAATATTTATTTTCCTTCACAGATTATTTAAAATGTGGTGGGGTCTCTGACACTCCACATTTTTGGACACTGTTAATTTGCTCAGTTGTCTTCAAGCACAGGACATGAATTCCCAGGAGAGGTCAGCCCAGGAACATAAGCCTCACGTGAACCGTGTGGGAAGGGCCAGGGAAGGGGTGAGCGGGCCGCCACCTTGGCTTCCTGGGAAGTCTGAGGCTCTGTTTCGTGTGTGGTTCTGCCTGCAGGGACCTGCACCATGGGTGAGGATGTCCGTGCACAAGTCCTTCAGAAAAGGCCTGGGAAATGGGCAATTTGTAAAACAGGATCACTAAGCAAGGCCTTAAAGAGAGGAACATTTCTGAGCTATCCCATTATGGAGAATGACTTCTTAATGGCTTATGGCAAAATAGTGCTTTGTCACAAAAAATGGGCTTGGGGTTGCACGTCCTCAGGATTAATCCCTAACCTGTGGCGGGCCGCCCGGTCCCCTCAGAGCCTCAGCTCCTCATCTGTTAAATGAAGGTGTTAGACTTGGTGTCTGGCCCACTGTTTCCCCAGCGAGGTTGAGGGTGAGGCTCCGGGCCGGGGTTTATGGGATATGTCCCCACATGGGCACTGTCTGTCTGTCTGCCGGGCTGTGAGGGGCTCGGGGAACCTGGACAGGAGGCATGAGGAAGACAGACTGGATTTTCTGCTGGAAATTTCTGAGCCAGGCAGATCTGACAGTTCCAGCGGACTCCGTGGAGCCCGTGTCCATACCTGCAATTGTCTGCTTAGTGTAAGGTCTAAGTGTGGCGATACAAGTGACTTGGCCATTACCTACGAGTGAGACAGGTCCTGATAATGCAGTTAGGAACCGTCAGAGGAATCCTCCAACGGAACACGAGCAAAGCCAGTAGGGTCGGCGTCTTCCCAAATGTTCCATCCAAACAGAAGAGGAAGCCTTTGCCCGAGGTGATCCTGGGGGGCAGGGTTTGAAGGAGCCTTTCCCATCACCTCCAGCAGCCACCCTCAAACAGTGTTTCTGCTTTGTGTTCTCAAAGGAAAGCTATTTTTTTCTGAAGCTGTGTCCTGCGGTTCTTTAACACTGAGGGCCAGCAGAGGAGTTTTCAGGGGGGATATTCGTGAGTAGGGTCATAGATTAGAAGTGTTTTAGGAAGGCATGGTCTTGAGTTAAATTTTAAAACACTAGAAATGGAACACTTGTTTTTATAAATGTAGTTAGATTTGGCCTGGGCAGTGGTTTTGGGAAACAACCTGGAGGCTGGAGAGAGACCAAGGAGCGTTCTTCTGGGAAATAAGAGCCCACAGACGTGGGAGCCAGACCTCCCTGCCTTTATTGCCCCCGTGTCATTTGCACTCCACCCCTAGCCCTGTGTCCCTAACCAACAACCACACGAACACACTCGCCATAGCGCAAATGTCCTATTTGGTTGGATAGTTGGCGTTGGAACTGGACTTCCTACTTGAAATTCAGTATTGCAAGGCGATCCATTAGTGCAGAGAGTATTTCAACATAATCTAATACATTTCAAATAGTTTCCTTCTTTATTGCTGAACCCCAAAATGAGATCTGGGGTCTGCTGCCAGTGCCTCTGGAATCAGGGTGCAGACCGGAGTGCCTGGTCCCCAGTCCTGCTTCTGCCTTCTCGTCTGGCTTTGGACATGTTACTCAGCATCTCCAAGCCTAAGCTTCTCCTTCTCTGAAAACAGTGATAGTAAATGGTAATCGATGACAATAATGCCTCACAGGACTATGGTAGGAATTAAATAGTAGGTGCAACGAGCTCAGAGTGATGCCTACTAGAATAATTATCCAAGCAATGTTACATATTAGTGCTATTGTGTTGTTACTAATACTTAGCTTTTCTGACTCTTTTCTTCCAGAGACATGAAAGGGTTAGATTAGGTTATCTGAAGATTCCTCCGTCTCCAAAGTTTATTAAATTATTGATGTAAAAATATTGACTCAATTATAAAAGTATTTTAAACAAATTGACACAAACATAATTTTAACAAATCACTCTGCCCTTTCTGCATTTACTGCATAGAAATGAAAACTTTCTGATTTTTGGTTGAGTAGCAACAATATATTTCACCTTGTATAATCTTTCAAAACCCTTCACATTTTTAGCCAAATCCAATGGCTCTTTATATGTTATACTCAAATATAATATTGACTAAGCTGATATATATATATTAAAAAGCAACCAAGGAATAAAGGCTATTGTTTTGGTATATAAATCAAAAATAATACAGCAACTGGTCTTTCAGTGATTAAAGCTGCCTTCCCCTTTAATAACTCTCCTAAGAAACAGGAAATGTAATTTCCCTACACCTTTCCTGGGGCTCTCCAATCAGCGAGGTCCTCTGGGGCTTCCCTACTGTATATTCCTTCATCAACATGGAGTCCCCCAAGGGGCCCACACACACTCTGTTAAAATTAGCTGTGTTCCACATTAGTGACAGGGGCTGAGTATTCCTCAGAGGGGTACACAGTTGTATGGTGCTGCTTCCTGTTTGAGCAAAATCGTATCTTTAATTGCAGAGAATTTTTTTCATTACCTGTTAATTGATAAATCATGCTTGCTCCTGCTGCTGGAGCTGGTGGAGCAAAGCTGATAGCGAGGCCGTCGTCTCTGGCCCAACCCCCATCCTCCTTCCACCCCAGAGGAAAAGGACAAGAAGCATCGTGGCCAGAGAAGAAAACAGGCAGGTTGAGGAAGTCCCTTAAAGCGAAACAAAGCTATATGTGTGTATATATACAGTCATAAGATAAAATATGCCATTTAAAATGTTTCCCTTTCATTCTCCCCTCCTTTTGTCACTCTGGTCCTTTTATTCGGCTTTCTAATCTGGGTAGCAAGAGGCCACTGTCTTGGGAAGAACAGTAAAAATCCTGAGTATAGTGAAATAATTTAGCTGATAATTCCCCACTGTATAATTTTCTGTGCTTCCTGCTAGCTGACCTTGTGGGCTCTCGTCGGGTTGCTAAGGGAAATCCAGCAGGACTCCAGCTCTGTTCCTTTACTTTTAAGAAGTATTACAGGACAGAGTGGTGTGTCCATGCCAGCTTGGTTGTGGGACTGGACGTTCTGTGTTTGATCACATAGCACGAAGCAGCGGCCTCCCGCACACACTCCTTGCCTTACTCTTCTCCCACCCCTCTTTCGGGGACGGCTGTAAGACGGAGAAATTGCCGCAGACTGTTGAGCTGAGCTTGATGGATGTCATCAAAATGTGGCTTGCTCCCTTGGGGTGTGGCCAGGGGGGAGGAGGCTGGCCAAGCTGATGACATCTAATGGAATGCGGAGCCTTTTATCTCAGAGATGTCAATCTTCGTCCAGATCTGGGTTGAGTGGGAACCTGCAAACTCTGGGGGAAAGGCTGTTTTCAGAGCTGGCCCCCACAGCCTGTGATTCCTTGCCGGAAGTCTTCCACCCACAGCCCCAGCCTTTTTGGGTTAGATAGGATGCAGTTTGGGCGGGCAGTAGAAGGCAGAGTAAGCAGATGGGGAAATTGTCTTTATTGTGATGTTCACAGCCCAGGCAAAAGTTACCCTGCTCATTATGAACGGGACGTAATACACCATTGATTTGTGTCCAAGTAATTCCCAGGTAATTATAGGCCATTGATCTCACTGAGCAGGAGCCATGGCGGCTGCAGTCTGCAAACCTCGTGTTGTCTCACACCTGGTGACTGCAGCACCATTGCGTTAAGATCTAGAACATTTTCCTTAAGCTTCCTTTGGCAACGGGATGCCTGGAGACTGAGGATGGTTCCAGAAGCCCGTGGGTGGGAAGCCGGCATGGACTCCAACTGTAGTCTGTCTATAAACCTTGTTCTTTAAAATTTCCTCTGATGGTAGACAAGAGGTAAGGCAGCTTCCTGTTTGTGGTGGCTCTTTATAGGCGGCCAGCAGTAAGACAGGAATTGCATCAGCTGGCTGGGTTTGTGTCTCAGCTGTCACTAAAAGAGTGTAGTAATATTCCTGATTAAATGTCATTACTCTGTGGCACAAAAATGGGAACACTGACGTGATTTTGGATCTGTTCCTGTTGAAATTCAGCAGTAGTAGCAAATTATGTCTGCTATAGATTAAACAGCTATTTTTGCACTATATCCTATTGCAGGCACAGGATTTTTATCAATAAGTCTGCACTTTATACCCATTGATTCCCTCTGGGCTTTAATGGAAATGTAAAATAAGGCTGTAAGTAATAGGACTTTGGACACTAGTGTTCAATCAGCGGCTGCTGTCGACTCAAAATCATGTGGTTAATGTCCCAGATTAAAATAAATTGACGATAATAAAAGTTGATTTGGTAACAGGAGGTAAAACTGTGGTATAAGAAAATAAAGTTTTGTTTTCAGATACATTTGTTACAAGTGCCTTTGCCCGATTCCCTGACGCACAGAGTGCATCAGTAGTGATGTGAGACGCACGTGATAGTGGCCGTTGCCTGGGAAGGATTTATTACCCATGTCAGAATTATCTCTTAGTGCTTTATGTTCCTATAACAAACTGATAAATGTGTATGTGATGAAAGTGCAAAAAAGATATAATCATAAAGAATTTTAGAAGTTAATTCTAAGGAACTGGTTACAAATTGCTATTTTTCCTCACTAGAATTATAATTATGCCATTGTTAAATCTTAGCTCATTTGTCTACTCCAGTTCTTTTAGCTGATTACAAGCTTGTAGCCAGATGGGAGCAAACAGAGGTGGTGAAGAGAGACATTTGACTCCTAACCACAAATGCTCATAGAATCCATATTATGACCATGTTAATACATTCATCTAGATTAGGATAATAAATTAGACTGTATTTGACATCATTGGTAGATGGTATTATTTATTAAACTCAGCCAAGAGACCTAAAAATGGAACAAACGAAGCTGCCTGGTTGGTTGCAAGAGCGATGTCCACCAGCCAGGCATTTAGCAGATGATGCAGTATCACCAAGCAACGATTAGGAAACCTGCAAATGCTACCTGTGGGTAGGGCCAGCACTCCTTTTGCTGGAGAATTCGCTGGCTGCCGTGCACACGTCTTGCGTTGAGCAGGCGACTCTCCCGCATTGGGGCAGACAGTGGAATTTATGCTCCCCTTTGGCACCTGCATGTTTCCAGATCGGGGCTTTGTCTCTTCCTCTTGCTAGATAACTTGAAACATTGACAGGCAGCATGTTCCTTTTTTCCCCTTTTATTACAGTAATTTATAAGATATTTTAGCTAACAGGAGAAGGGCCCAAGGGGGCATTCTCATGTTAATTACCAAATGTGGGCTTGTCAAAATCAAATAGCTCCAGGAATAATGCAAGTAGCTCGCATCATTATATTGTTTGGCCCTCAACCCAATATTAGCTACTTTTTAAAATCTGGGTTCATTAGGCTTTTAAATTTAAAAGAGGAATCACTACCGGGGGCCTTCAGAAGAATCTAAGGCACCGTCAGCAGCTCAAGAGTTTAATGTAAATGACATTAAAAAGAGTATCATATAACATACTCAGGGAAACATAAAACAAGACAGAAAAGAAAAAAACTGTGCCTGAAATTGAGGTATTTATTTTTTATCTTTACTTGCAGTCTGAAAATGAAGATAGTTTTTAAAATATGACTATTTCCAGAGTGTGTGATTGTTCATGTTTTATTCCTAAACCTCCTACCACTTAGCATGATCAAGTTGGTGACTCCAAAGAAACTGATGAAATCAAACATTATAAAACGTTAGTAATAGTAGACATAGAATATGTAGTATATCCAAATGTAGCAATATTAAGGAACCTATTCTAAAAGCTACTCAAAGATTTGTAGTTTGTGATAAAGATTTTTTTCCCAGAAAAATTGTCCCGAGTTTCCTATTGCGAACATACCATCTCTCGAGGAGGCGTGCCCTCCTGTGCTTTATCAGGTTTCCCTAGATAGCCGCTCTTTCCTGACTAAGTCTAGAATCTTGGGTAGGAAGATGCAAATGAGGGTTTATGTCTTTAAAAAATACCTCTCTTTCCAACTCCTGCCATGGTCTTGGCTGCAGGTGAGAGTAAAGGTAGATGGAATTGTTGGCAATGTCAGTGAAGGACGTAAGTAAACAGCTGGTGATGTCAACAAGAAGTTAAAAGTAAGATTTGCTACACTAAACTACAACATGGATGATCCTCTTGTGCATAATCAAGAGTTCACTATATATACAAGTGAGAATTAATTAGAGAAGCCTGAAGTATTAAAATACTAGGTAGAGGATATTACTGTAGAGGATGTGGTAAATCCAGCTCCTGCTGTTTATTGAACAAGCATTTATTCAACACCTACTGTATACCAGGCTCAGTGCCAGCCACGAGGGCTGTAAAGAAAGACACAGTGTGATGGTCTCCTAAAGGAGCCTGGGCCAAATGATTTGCCAGACATGCAGAGGAGTAATGATATCATGATGTGACACTTGTCTAATGGTGGGCCAGCACCAAGACCCACTGGGACATAGGAAAATTTTTTTAAGGCTGCCTGGGAAACTGAGGAGAGAGTCTGTCTGGAAGATAGCTCCCTCCCTAAATGACATTTGAAGAATGAGCAAGAGTTTGCAAGTCCCCAGGACTTTCTTCTGTGTCCACAATTCTTGGTGGACACTAGGGAGACAGGGCTAAAAGGGTCCTTGGGAACAGAGAAGTGGAGATTTTCCGGAACATTTCAGGCCTTGTATGTGTGCAAGGAGTTTGTTCTCTTGCGGCACGTGAGTTTTCTTGCGATCACTAGAGCAGGAACAGGTCGTTCCACCATCAGTGTGGTGTGGGGCAACATCAGGAGCCAGGGCTGGGATGAGGAGGAGTCTTCTCTTTCTATTGTCTTTGCTGCCCTCTGGTTCTCTCTGCTGCCGCCAAACTTCTGACAGCTCTTAATTTTTCCACATAGGTATGCCCCAGCCCCATGCCCTGAAAGAGATCTGTGTGGTTGGAGTCAGGTGTTTTTAAATTAACACACTTCGTTTCTTTTTTTTTTTAATTTTATTTTAATGGTACATTTTAGATATACATTATGATAACATTCATCATAGGGGATTTGTACCTGTACATGGTATATCTTGCTGCTGTTTTTTTTTTCCCCATTCCCCTCCTTTCCGTTCAACCTCCCCTGCCCTCCTTATTTACAAAAGTTTTATTTCCATTTTTTCCTTCTATTCTTGTCCCTCTGTTTCTTTCCCCCTCCCCCCTCCCTCATTTCCCTCCCCATTTGAGCAATTTCTTCCCTTTCCCAACATAATACATTTTAGTCCTTATTTACACTTTCAGTATCTCACACCAGAGAAACAATGTGGTATTTAAACATGTGTATCGATTTATTCCACTTAAGAGTATGATCTCAAGATGCACCCATTTACTTAGAAATGCTTGAAGCTTATCATTCTTTATGTCAGAGTAGTATTAAAAAAAAATTAAAACCACATCTTCTTTATCCGTTCATGGTTAACGGTTGTTTACTGTTTCTTAAGGCAGTTTTAGGATTTTAGAAGAGTTTACCTCAAAGTATAGAGAGTTCTCATTCCCTCCCTCCCTATTCTCTGTCTCTTATTATTAAAATCTTGATTAGTGTGTTCCGTTTCTTACAACTGATGAAGAATATTGCCATATTAATTAAAGGTCATAGTTTACATCAGAGCTCACTGGTAGTTGCACAATTCCATGGGTTTTGTCAAGCACCTAGTGTCACATATCCACCATTACAGTGTCACACAGCATAGTTTTGCTGCCTTACACTTCCTTTGTACTCTGCCAACTCATCCATCCCCTTAAACCCCTAGCAGCCACTGGTCTTTTACAAGCTTGATAGTTTTCCCTTTTCCAGAAGGTCAAATAGTTGGAATCAAGTAGTTGGAAAACCCTTTTGAGACTGACTTCTTTTGCTTAGTAGTATGCACTTAAGTTCCTCCATGATTTTTTTGTGGCTTGATAGCCCTTTCATTTCATTGTTGTATAATATTCCACTGTTTAGGGGTACCACCGTTTGCTTATCCTTTTACATATTGAGCGATATCTCGGTTGCTTTCAATTTTGGCAGTTAATAAAACTGCTATGAACATTCATGTCCAGGTATGTATGTGTACTTAAATTTTAAACTGATTATAATATAAATTTCAAAGCTAGGAATATAATTACCAAGTTATATTTTAATAGTATGTTTAGTTTTACAAGGAACTTCCAGAACATCTTCAAAGCGGCTGTGCCATTTTGTGTGCCCGCTGGCTGTGAGCGAGGGTTCCCGTCACTGTGGATCACCGTCGGCATTTGGTTGTCAGTGTTGGGGGCATTAGCTATTCCAATGGGGCCATCATAACACCTCTTTGTTTGCATTTGTAATTCACTAATGAGGAAAAGTACACACTAAGCATGTTTTCTTACGTTTACTTGTCTATCTTCTTTGGCAAAGCGCCTCTTCAGATAATTTTCTTTCTTTATGAGTTGTCATCTTAGTAAATTTTAAGGTTTCTTTATGTACTTCGGATCCAAATCGTTCATCAGACACGTGTCTACAAATACGTTCTCAGCTTACATCTTAACTTTTCATTTTGATAATATAACCTTTTGCAGAGCAGACGCTTTTAACTTTGATGATACCCAACCTGTCGATGTTTGTTTGAAGGGGTCGTACTTTGGGGATTATATCTAAAAGCTCATCGTCAAAATCCAGATGACCTTGATTTTCTTCTCTGTTATCTTCTAGAAGCCTTCTTTTTGCGTTTTACATTTAGTCCATGATCCACTTTAAGCTACTTTTTGCGAAAAATGCAAGACTGGGTTCACTCTTTTGCATGTAAATGTCCTGTTATTCTAACTTCGTTTTGTTAAAAGATTATGACTTTGATCCTCTATTAAAGATATATTCAGTAAATTTAATGGGTCTGTTTCTGGGCTTTCTATTCTATTGTCCGTTTGTCTACAGTATTCTTTCACCCATTCCAACTCTCTTTTGGGTGGGGGTGCTGAGGATCGAACTGAGGGCCTTGCACTTGCTAGGCGAGTGCTCTACCGCTGAGCTAAATCCCCAGCCCCATTCTGACTCTTGACTCCCGGAGCATGGAGCTAAGTCTTAGGCCAGGTAGCACCAGGGTTCTGGCTCTGCTTTTCCTCAGGACTGCGTTGCTGTTCTCAGTACTTTAACTTTTCATATAAATGTTGAAATCTCTTTGTCAGTATCAACACAGTAACACACTTGAATTTGATTGGGATTGTGTTAAATCTATAAATCAGGTTCAGAAGAATTGACATTTTAACAATATTGAATTTTTCTGTCTGTGGACATCTTTTTAAAATCTTTTAAAAGTTTCTCGCATCAGGAGTGAGAGAAACTGTATTTTACCTCATATAGATTGTGTACGTACTGTGCTAAATCTATACCTGAGTAATTTGTTTTATTTGATGTTAATTCAATGATGTGTTTTTAATTTCAAATTCTAATCATGCATTTTTATATATCGGAAAACAATGGACTTTAGTGCACAGTCTGCCCTCGATATTCATATATTCTGCATCAGTGGATTTGATCAATCTTGCATTGAAAAAAAATTTTTTAAGTGCCTGTACTGAGTATTATAGATGTTTTGTTTTGTTTTCTGGGCACTATTTCCTAAACAAAACAGGTAATAAATACCTATACTGTATTAGGTATTATAAGTAATCTAGAGATGATTTTAAAGTATATAATAAGGTATAAGTAGATTTATATACAGTACTGCTCAATTTTGCGTAGGAGGTTTAAACTTCTGCATATTTTGGTATCCAAACTCCGATCTGCTATCTAGAACCAATCCTCCTGCCTTATCCCGCAGTGTGTGATGGCCTGTTAGTTAAGGAGTCTTACAGTTTGGAATTTGCCACAGCACATAGAGAGATAATCATATCATCTGTAAATAAAGTCAATATTATTTTTTCCTTTCCAATATATGTATATCTTTTTTCCTTGTCGTCTTGTATTTGCTAAGACCCTGAGTGTTGTGTTGAACAGGGACATTAAGAGGCGACATGGTTGCCTTCGTCAAGTTCTTAGGGGGAAGCTTCTAGTTTATTATCTATCATCAGTATTCTCTTAGCTGTAAGATTTTTGTAGACATTCTTCATGCAATCGAAGAAGTCACCCTCTATTCCTAGTTTGGTGAGAGTTTTTATCGTGAATGAGTGATTTTTATCCAATTTTTTTTCTGTATCTATTGATACAATCATAGGGTTATTTTTTTCTTTATCTTGTCAACTTATATTGCATCATTTGGTTTTGATTTTCAAATGTTGAACTTGCCTTGCATGCCTGGAAAAAATCCCACCCAGTCATACTATGTAAATCTTGTTGTACATTGTTGTATTCAATTGGCTAAAATTTTGTCGAATTTTTTTTTTTGCATCTATGTTTCTGAGACATAGTAATCTCTAGTTTTCCTTTCTTATAATGGTCTAATTTTGGCATTAGGGGAATGCTGGCCCCGTAGAATAAATTGGGAACTGTTTCCTTTGCTTTTGTTTTCTGAAACAAATGATATAGAATTGGTATCATTTGTTCTTTAAATGTCTGGTTGACTTCCCTATCCATTTTTCCCAGACATGCTAGACACTAAATAAACAGATCTGGTTTGAGTTGGGTGAATATTGTTGGTATTATTTTGTATTTTTCTTTAATGCATGCACACACATAGCTCAGTCATAACTATTACATAGTATTTATGTGTTTCTTCCCAAAATAAAACTTCATTTTAGTAAATAATCACGACACCTAAAATGTACGTGCATTTTCATAATGCGGTAAACTGTACCAAAAATCAGATTTGCAAAAATAAATTCCAGTTTCTTGACCGCTCAATCATTGTGAGTCTCATCTTTGTAAGTCTTTTTCCCAAGTGTCATGTGTACCTGCAATAGACAAGTTACTTAAATTTTTATTTTTCCTTAATTTTTTTTTCTAGCAAAAAATTTAATAATATTATCTAACCCAAGGCTATTATTTTCATTATTTGAATGAATTAATACATGTAAAAGATATAGAACTATGCCTGGTATATAGCAAGTGCTAAATAAAATTTAGCTATTGTTGTCACTAATGCTATTGGCATGTTGGAGAGTCTCTGGTGCTCTTTATCCCTTTCTCTAATTCTGCCCCTATCACCTTCGGGTCAAAATCTAAACCCTTAGAGTTCAGGACCTTCAACAACTTGGCTTTTACTTCCATGGTAACATTTTTCTAGTTACCTACACAGAAATCTCCTTTTCATTTCAGATAAACTACGCACCTCCCCCACACATAGCATTCACTTTGTTCTTCCTCCTACAATTGCCCCACCATTCCTTGCTGGCCGGGCATGTCCACATATTTGAAGTATTGCTTAGCAGTATTTGCCAGTTAGAGCTTTATTAAAGTACACCCGACCAATAATACAATCCTACAGTGTTTTTAGATCCGGAACAGATTATTATGAGTCACTCGGCCCAAATGAACAAACCAAGTCCTAGAGAGGTCAGGTGGCTTATCCAACTTTACATCGCTGGAGGCTATCAGAGTGAGATGTCCTTTCTTACAGTGCCAAAAATTACAAATGCAGTAATGGCAGTAATTTAATTCTTTGGGCTTTTAATTTTTTTTAATTTTATGTTACATTCTAAATAGTTAATAATCACTGTAGAGATGAAGACAAAAATTTTCTCCATTTTCCAAGATTTATCTTGTGTTTATCTCCTATGTAGGAAAATTCAAGGTATAAGAAGATTTCTCTCCATTTGACTAAGCATTTCTAGAATAGTTGTATGTAGCTCCTATTCAGCCCTTAATAGTCCCCAGGAGGTAAATGTTACTCATGAGTCACTTTACTTATTTCACAAAACTGAGCTGTTCTTCAGTGGAATAAAGATTTTTAAATATTAGGCAGGTAAGAAGGAAGTAAATATCTGTGTAACTAATTGAAACTACAGAGGGAATAGAAAAACAGAATGTAGTTATTAATAATCCCTCTATTATATGAAATGAACTATTCATTTGAGGAACTAGAACACAGAGTAGATATTGCTTCATTTAAATTTATAACATAACTGTGTCGAACACAAGCATAATAGCCGCTGCCTAAGTTCATTTATGAGTTTGCAACCTGCCAGGTGGGAAGCTGGGAAAAGAAAGAGGGCTGTTTCCTGGTCAGTGGAACCGGGAAGCCTGGTCCAGAGTTAGAGTCGCTGGGGTAGTACCGTGCAGTCTGTAGCACCTGACAGTCAATCCACTTCCAAGAGTTCACAGTTATTTGTTCCTATGAGAGATCCTAAAGAAGTTTGTCTTATTTCTTGAGGATCTTTCTGGAATCCAAATTCCTAACTTTAAAAACATTGATGAAGTCATTGAAAGGGAATGCGATGCACAAATATTTTTCTAACACCAACAAACTTGGTATAATTAGAAATAGAATGTAAGGCAAAATATACATTTTTTAATTTTATACTCAAGTAATTGCCAAACACTTGCAAAATATGGGCTAATAGCCACATTAAAATTTAAAGTACTAGCTACTAAATAACAGCAAATTTATTCCTCACAAACAATAGCAAAACCACAGCTAATCCATACCTTTCTACTCATAATATTTAAAAAGCAGTTTTGAAAACTAAGTCTACCTTGGAGAATTTCCTTAGAGAAAATTCATGGTACTATGACATACACACACAGGCACTTTGTATTGTTTTTTTGCTCAAATCCACATTTTTGGTCAGTTTATCCAAATTACTTGAAAGAATCTGATTATTTGGATGCCACATGCCAAAGAAATAAATGATACTGATCTTATTAACCACTAATTGAACTCGTGTAACACACATACACACATTCAGGCATACACACACAGCCTATTCAAAAAGATTCACTGGTTACCATTTCATTTTAGAAAGAGCGATTAAGCCACAAATTGAACATAAGGTATGTATTGATATCTTTTTGTATTGGGTCACATTTTTCAACATCTCTATACTCATTTGAAATTTTTTTTGCTAGTTAAACAATTACTCAGACTAAAAATTTTAAATGCAGAACTCTGGAGTTGAATCAGAGACCTCATTTCATTCAGTCAATAAATTAGATAAATACTGACTAATGTTCAACAATAGATTATTGTCTGTCATAGTCCCACGTGGCTAGTTAAGATTCAATTTTCATTGTAAATAAAAACAGAAGAAAATCCACCCCTCCCCTTGAGGTATAAACTGCTAAATTTATGGATCAAATATTGTATGGAGTGTGAATTCCTATCTAGGGCAGAAGCCCTGATGCATGCGTACTCTCTGATTTACCAGTGGCAGACATATAAGATCAACAAATTGAAGTCATTTTTATATACACTATGCTCATAAACGGTGTTCAGGAAATTTTAGTTGAATGTTTTAATATAATGCCATAATAAAAAAATTCCATAAGCAATATAAAACTACCTGAAGTAGAACTACTTGATGTAATGATTATAGCTTGGATTTATAGAACTCAAAGTATTCACACATATATCTTCCTAATACTTCTAGCTTTAAAATCAGGGCTTTGGAAGCTCTATTAACACAGTTAGAAGACCACATTCGACATGGATATTTAATTTGTTTAGCATAAAATATTTCTGCTCATGCGACAGAACTTGAATAGATTTTTGCGCTAGTGCTGAGTGTTACCAGGATTGTTTAGTCCAGCGGTGGCGAACCTTTTAGAGACACGTACCCAAATCGCAACCCAAACCCACTTATTTATCACAAAGTGCCAATGCTGCATTTGAACCTCGAATGCTGAAATTTTAGTTTAGAACAAACAACTCATGCAGTAAGATCTTTTGTCGTAAAAGAAAAACACAGTAACATGTGTGCCACAGGTTTACCAGCACAGGTTTAATTGCTTGTATGTTCCTACAGTTAAAAATGATCAAAGGTGCTTAGCACATGAGAAGAATCTGCACAACAGAAGCAGGGAAGGAAGTACAGAAAAGTGGTATAAAATAAAAGAAGCAAAAAAACGTAAGATTGTTTTGAAAGTAACGTGCATTTAAACCATGCATTTAGCAAGCCAGTCCCAGTTTTTCAGTTTTTAACCAGTCACATTGCCCGTCAAAAACTGGTTTGATTGCCATGGCTTTACCTGTGTATTATGTAGCTCTAGACACAAGGCCCAAGTGTCTAGTAAGCTCAGATGAGAGAAAAAACTTTTTATAACTGTTGCTTTAGTTTTTCCCACCTCATCTCCACCCTGGATCTTTTCACACACTCTTCTGCCTGTTGATGGATACGGGAAGGGGACAGGAAGGAGGGGCAGCTAACAGTCACAAAGAAAAGGAGACTCTAGAGGTTCTTGCTCTCCTTACACTTGGAAGCAGAATAATGGAAATTTAGAGAAACAGAAGGCCGAGATTCACGAAGGGTCTCTCACCCAAGCCACAGGCAGAGTCGGGGCCACCATACAGAGGTCTTCCTCCCGATCCCTCAAGTGTGCCGCCAAGCCCTGGATGATGGCTCCGGAAAAGGGCAGTCAATGGAGTGAATCGAATTGCCTACAAGGCAGAAAAAGGGATCACTTATCAAAAAGGTTAGACAAAGATCGTTTTGTTCATGGATATGGTAAGAGTCCTTAATGAACCAAGCTAGCACTCCAGAAAGCCCTTCTAAATACTGAACACCCTAAGTTGGTAGTAACTAAATATGGACTTAATGCTGATAGGTCAAGGGAGATCAGGTTGTGTTACAGAGTAGTTTATAGCAGGGTTAAGTCTCCCACTCAGCTACCGTGGAGTCCCCAGTGTCCACAGTCCTTTTACACAACCCGCTCTGACGAGGGCCATGGCCAGAAGTCCAGGCCTTGGGCCAGGAGCCTGGTAATGCAGACCCTCCCTTGATGCCAGGCAGCCATCCCCCTGGTTGAGCTCTTTACCAGCAGGCAATGAGGACACTTAACTCTAAAAAAGGCACCTTAACTCTAAAGTTCTTGGAGAATATTAATCTTCTTGTGGGGTGGACATGTCGAACCCAGGGTCTTTGCACTAAGCTACATTCCCACCCATTTCTCTTGTTTCTTTGGGTTGTTTAGAGCAAAGATTGTGTTTTTCCTTTTTTCCTTACACAATTTTCTTCATAATTTCTGTGTTTTATTTTAAATGGGATCTTGGCTCAGTATTTTGTGACTATGCTTTACAGTAGTCTGCTCCCAGTGTAATCTGTAGGCAAGTTTTTGAGGCAAAAAAGCAGAATTTGCTGCTTCAGCTTCCTTTTTATAACTGGCCCACAGTGCAAATAATTATTAAGTCATCTCTCTAGTAATCATCTGAATCCCAAGTAGAGGAAAATCTCCTTCATTTTTTTTAATGTTGGCGAAAAGTTCACTGCGTACAGTAGTGTTAAATGAAGAAGTGGATAGAGTTTCACCCTAAGTCATGTGTTTTGTTTGATCAAACCAAAACACCCACGAATGTCCTTGTGGGTATGAATTGCACCTGCCTCATGGGACCGAGTTGCATTTTTCATTCATCAATCTGGTTCCTGATACTTCAGATTCCAGATTTTAAATGCAAGTTTGTTTTTAAATAAATATTAATGTTTCCAGGTAAAATACAATTTCAGATACAATATTCACAAAGTAGCATATATTTAAGACATGAAAAAATATAACAAATTGTAACTTACTCAGCGGACAGTACAGTCTGTCTGTCAAAATTTTCTCTACTTCCACTTCCAGGATTCGGACTACACATACACCAGGCTGCTTGAAGTTGTCCTGCAGCTGACTGATTTTTTGTCCTTTTTCTCTCTGTTTCATTTTGGATAATTTCTATTCGTATGCCTTTACATTTGCTAATCTTTTCTTCTGCAATGTCCAATCGGCTGGCAAATCCATGCATTGTAGTTTTCACATCATGGAGTTCACTATGAGTTGTTTTCTCTTTTATGTCTCTTTTAAACATGCCCAGTGTTTCTTCTACCTCTAATACATAGAATGTAGTTTATAACTTTTTAATGTCTTTGGGACTGATTTTATCATTTATATTACTTCTATATTTGTTTCTATGAAGTATTTTTTGTCTTTGCCTAAGGGGTTGCGTTTTCCTGCATCTTCATATTTTGGTAATTTTTTATTAGGTGTCAGACATTGTGAGTTTTACCTACTTAGGTGCTGAATATTTTTGTATTTATATAAATGTTCATGAGCTTTGTTTTAGGAAGCAGTTAAATTAATAGTTTGATCTTTGAAGCCTTCTTTCTTTCAAATATTTATTCATTTATTTACAGATTTATTTTTATGGAGCCAGAACCGTCTTTAGTTTAGGCCAGTTTTCCCCACTACTGAACTGTTGCCCTCCGAGTGTTACCCAGAGCAATGAGGGTATTGAAGGGTGATGTTTTCTACTCTGACTTGCAGAAGAAACAGCATTGTATGAAGTGCAGGGAACATTCTGTCTTCCTGTGAGGCCCTACTTTCCCCGGCTTCTGGTAACTTCCTCGCCTGGATTTGCTGACCAGTTCTCAACTAATGACTCAGGGAAGACCCTCAGCAGATAAGAGGTGTTTCTCTCTCTCCCTCTGTCCATGTGTGTAGGGCTGTAGCTTAACTTCTCTAGGCGGCCAGCTCAGGGGACCTGCGCATTCTGGCCGGGTCTCAGCTTCTGCACCATGGCCGGAATCTCTCCGGACAATCAGCTGGGCGATTGGAGCTCATCTTGTGTGTTCCCTCCCTCAGGGATCCTGTACTGCCTCAAGCCTAATGTCTGAGAATGGTGCTTCATATATTTTATCCATTTTTTAAAAACCATTTCTTGATGCGAGATGAATAAATCTGGTTTCCAGTACTCCACCTTGCCCAGAACAACTAGTAATCAAGTGCTCACTGACCACCACTTGGAGAGCTGTAACTGGAAGCCAGAGTTCTGCAGCTGGGCCGGATCGCAGTGCCACTCGCCCTCCGGATAAAGCATTTCTCTGCCATCTGCCCACAGCAGGGCCACCACGAGTCCTCACGCTGGCGATCCAGTGATAGGTATCTGCTTTCTGATCATTTTTGCGACTTCCTTTTTTGCCTCCTTGAACAGAACATCTTGAAATCCTACTTTCCCCTACAGACCTCTGCTCTCTGCCCCATCCGGTCAGGGGACAGAAGAGCCACTCAACCATGTGTTTCCTACCTGCACACACTGATTGTTTATAACTTGGGAATCATTCTAAAACATCCTTTCTTCCTTTTGACCCTGTCTTCTGGTTTTAGGAATTAAGAACAAATTTAGTTTTTAAAATTTTCTTTCTAAATTTCTTTTTATTAGTATATGTTTACAATACATAATGATTGCTTTCCTCCTAGGGAGTTGGTACATGTAGATAACACATCTTAATTCTTTTTACTTCACCTTCCCCTCACCTCCTCTCCCCTTGCTCCATCTTTTGGTCCCTCTTCCACTTACAAAAGTGGTTTTGTTTTTGTTTTGCTTTGCTTTGAGTTTTTCTCCAAACTTTTCACCAAAATTCGAATTTTTACTGTTGAGAAAGCCAGATTTGAGAGCGTAGATGACCTGTGGCCAGAGCCAGGTTTCCTGCCACCCAAACGAGTGTGTTGTGTACTGTCCCCACCTGCACCTCGTGTCTTACTTCAGAAAGGAAGTAAAACTGCTGCTCCTGAGGAAAGATGACCGAACATGAGCAAAAGAAAGAGGCCATAGCATTTGTTTCCAGATCAATCCTGAGGGAGCCAATCCACTTACTATTAAATAGATACAGGAATAAAAATAAAATAGAAGGAAACAATTCTATTTTGTGTTTTTTTCTCATAATTTTATATCTGCCAAAGTCACTTTTGGTATATTAACACAGCTGAGTGGATTTATTCTGCTTGCTAAACAATCCTAAATTTTTCTAAGTTTTTGGTATTAGAGCTGTGTTGACCTTGCAAAAGATTATCTGAAAGAGATGAAGACCAGTATTATGTTTCCCATAAACAGTTAGAATTCACCAGTTAAACCATCCGAAACTGGGGAAGCCAACCAGCCAGCACGCCTTCCTTCCTAATCATTCGGTTTCTTTAATAAACAAAAAGTTGTTGCAATTTTCTTTTTTTAGTTTTTGGTAAAATGTGTAGGCATGAAGTTGTTTGTAATAGTTTCGTGTTGGCCTTTAAACATCTACAGGACCAATAGGGATATTCTTTCATTCTTTTTACTGGTACTTTGTATTTTCCTTTCCTGATCAGTCTAGCTAAGTTTATCAAGGCTGTCAGTCTTTTGCGAGACTTGTCTTTTTATTTCATTAGTTTTTCCATGTCTGGTTTTCTATTTCATTGATTTCTAGTTTTATCTTCATTATTGCCTTCCTTATACTGACTTTAATTTGCCTTTTTCTAGTTTCTTAAAGTAAGATTTAAGTTCTTACTTTTAGACTTTCCCCTTTTCTCATATAAGCTTTTAAATATGTAAATTTCCTTCTAAAATGCTTCACTTGTATCCCACCAGTTTTAGAATATTGCATTTTCCATTTCTTTCAATTAAAAATATATTCTAATTTTCCCTATAACATTTTAGACCCATTTTATTTAGAAATGTGCTTTTTATTTTCCAAGTATGAGAGTTTTTCCTAGAAATCTAATTGTTGTTAATTTCTAATTTAATTCCATGTGATTAGACAGCCTAGTGTATATGTTTTCAGTTCTATTAAGTTTATTGACACTTGTTCTGTGGGTGAACATATGGTCAATCTTGATAAATGTATCACGAGCCCTTCAAAACAGTATGTATTCTGCAGATGTTGAGTATAATGTTCTATAGCTATCAATTAAGTCAAGGTGGTTGATGTGTTCCCAGATCATCTGCATCTTTAGCGTTGGTAGGAGAGGAGATCTACTTGTTCTAATCAGTTGCTAAAGAGAGGTTTTCCAATATTTATCTGTGATTGTAAGACTGTCTCCGTTCATTGCTGAGAGAGGCAGTCACATTATTCATGTATGATTCTCAATAGTATCTGTTTTTTTCCTTAAATTCTGTCAGTTTTTCTTTTATATATTTTAAAACTTTTGTTAGGTATATGCAAATTCATACCTTCCTGGTCAACTGACCCATTTTTTTCATTATGAAATATTCTCCCTTGTTTCTGTAATTATTATCCTGAATCCTGGTATTACTATTACCACTCCTTATTGTATTCATGCCATGTGTTCTCTCCATGTATTTCCTTTCCACCTCTCATTGCATTTTATGTGTAACTATATAGGCAGCTTATAGTGAGAGATTCTATTTATATTCATTTTAACAATTTCTGTCTTTCAGTTAGTGTTCAGTATTTTATAACTTACTGTGGTTGGATGTAGCCCTATCATTCATTATTTGTTTTTTCTTTGTCCTCTGTATTATTGTTGTTGTTATTATTACCTTTTCTGCCTCCTTTTACATTATTTGATTTTTTTTTAGAATTCCATCATAATATACTTTCAGGCTCTTTATCCCTCTTTGCATTATTGTTTTAGTGATTGTTCCTGGGATTACAATATACATCTTTAACTTTCTGCAGTCTACTGAGAGTTAGTATTTTACTACTTTATATTAAATGGATGTATTTGTAGCCATCCAGATCCATCTATGATACAAATTTCATGCATATATGAATTCAAAATAAATTCTACAAGACAATATTGTAATTATTTAAGTAATCATAAGCGTATCAAGAAAACTAAAGGGAAAATAGTTTTTATGTTTATCAGGTATTTATTAATTCTGATATTCTTCATTCTTTCCTGGGGATCTAAGTTGTCATCTGATATAATTTCCCTTCTTCCTGAGGAATTATCTCTTGTAATTCAGTTCTGTTAGCAACAATTTCTCTTCGTTTTCCTTGAAAGAGGCATTTCAGTCTCACCTTATTTCTTAAAGGATACTTTGTGCTGCCTGTGGGACTGTAGGTTGGCAGCTTTGCTCTTCTATGCCTTGATGACGTTTGCTCATTGTCTTTGGGGAGCCCTTGTTTCTATGGAGAAGCCAGAAATCATTTAAGTCATTGTTTTTCCTTATATAGCATGGTTTTGTGGGGGATTTTTTTGGCTCAATTTTATCTGGGAGTTTTTGAGGGAAAGATATTAAACTTTTTACTGCTTTTAAGATTTTACCTCTGTCTTGGTTTTCATGATCTGCAAAGGATATATTTATATGGTTTTCTTGTATTTCTTCTTGCTTGGCGTTTACTGCACTTCTTTTGCCTACAGAGTTCTGTCTTTCACTGAATATGGGATATTTTCAGCCATTCTTTTTTAAACTATTATTTTCCCTGTTCTCCTGCCCCTCAGCTTGGTACCAGAATTACCCATGTGTCGATATTGTCCTGGGAGTTCGTAAGACTCTATTCATTTCTGGTCTTCAGAACAACTTATTTCTGTTGATCTATTTTAACATTCTTTGACTTATTCTTCATCAAATTCATTATGCTGTTAATCCCATACAGTGATTATTCTATTTTACAAATTGTAATTTTTAGTTAGAATTTCCATTTGATTTCCTTTTGGGGAGTTTCTTTTTTCTTTGCTGTGATGTCCTATGTTATCATTCATAAGGAATATATATTATTTTTATATCAGTAAGAACAGTTAAAATCTTTGGATGATAATTCTAACCCTTGAGTTAATTATCTTTCTTCTTTAAAATTGATCCCATTTTCCATTTTTCTTTGTGTGCCTAGTAGATTTGAGTTATATGTTGAATGTAGTGAATATTATGTTGTGAGTATGCTGGATTCTGCTGTATTCCTCCAAAGAGGGCTGATACTTTTCCTTCAGTAAGTAGGTAGCTTGGTTGTACTCAAAGTGCAAAGTATCTCTTAGAGTACAGCTTAAATGTCTGAATTAAATGTCCTAAATGACTTAAATGTGAGCTCACTGACTTAAATGTCAGCTCAGTTTTTTTGTTTTTTGGGTTTTTTCATTCCTGATTGGGTTGCTTGCAGTCAGTCCTGCACTTGTATGGCTCAGGAATCAGCCAGAAATATGAGAAGAGTTTATATACAAGAACGTGTTTTCTTCCTCCCCTTTCTGGCTCTTTCTAGTCCTGGTTTTCCCACCATAGTTTTCAGCAACTCTACCTGTCCTGAATTCTGTCTTCTGGTTCTTCAAGTCACAGATACTATAGTTTTGTCAATAGGGTACTAGCATCCATGTACATTAAAAGCCCACACTAAAAAAGAAAAGAAAGGAAAATTCAAGAAGTATTCCCTTCTTCCAGGTATTGCCTCTCCAGACTCAACTTGCTTTTATTTACTTGTCAGTGACTTTGGGTTAGGTGCTTTTTATATTTTCCTCAAAATTTTGTTATCTGCAGGAAGTTTGATCTAGTAGAAGCTGATTTTGCCAATCCAAAGTGGAACCCCTATCCCACAAGTTTTAAAAACTTTGTGTACAGAGTGATTCCAGAGAAAGCAGGGGTTTAATGTTCTCTAAAGAGCATTCTAAATGGAGCTTCATGGGTTGCTTTTTGTTACTATGTATTTGTTTGCTTGTTTTTTTTTTTTTTTGGTTTTTTTTTTTTTTTTTAAGTAAAGTGGGATCCCAGTGGGAATGCTTTAATTCTAAGCATCATCCTCCAAAAAATCCACTTCCTCATTCTGGCCCATTTCCTCCAAGCAATGCCTTGTCTTGCCCGCACTCTGGATTCTACCCCCAAGGCAGTTCAGAGTGCTCCAGGATCATTTAGCAGGACTTGCAGGTGACACTCCTGATTCACCATTTTCTTCTTCACGGGTTGCTAAAATTCTTAGCAGCCAAGTCCTGCAGTGCTTTAGTACCACTAGAGAAGACCACACAGTGTCACATCTTGCCAGTTCCCTCTTCCTCTTGCGTCACCTTGGCCATTGAAAGTTACAGAATTAAACTATATTTTTATTTAAGATTTGATCTTTTGCCACATCACTCCAATGTGCTTGCCTCTGATACCATACTGCACTAATGCTAGAGTTTCCGGGCCAGGATGACAAGGGCATTACTCTGGCAAAGACAGTGAGGTAGAGCTCTTCATAAACCCGCTGGAGTCAGGCTGTGCTTCCAAACAAACTGCATACCCAGGTACTGGACCCCAAACAGCCTGAATTCCCTCAAGTCCCACTCCCTTGGGGAAGGCAGGAGATCTGGGATTGACCCTTCCTTCCAGGCATCTTTTGCAATATGTTAGTATCTCTGTTCTGTTATGTATATAATGGAGATTATAATGCACAGAACACAGCTCCTGCATTGAAGTATTATATGAATTAATGATAGAAGAACAGAAAGTCCTATAAGTCACTGAGAATACAGATCTAAACACATATATGTTGCTTCTACTTGTATTTATTAGAATTTTTGTAATACTTTATGAATGGCAAAGCCATGATTCACAACCTGCTGTAGGTGTAAGAACCAGCTAATGAAATGTGCCATTGATTTCCTTTTTCTGTCTTTTTTGACCCTCTGTTAAATTTAAAGGGAGAAGACACATACATTAAATTCCAATTCTAATAATAGCCCCCCGTTGGGGACCAAGTGGCTAAAACAATGGGAAGAGAGACCTTTCCACATTAGGATTTGCTCTGAACTCAAATGAAGTCTGTCCTGATCATGTTATTTAGTGAAATGAAGTCATGGAAGGAAGCTGATGGCTTCTGGTTAGACCTCAGAGAACAAGTGTCACATCCCGAATCATGTCCACCACTAGCAATTAAGTTCCATTCTCTGCAGAGAGCCCTAGATGACTTCAGAGGTGTGCTTTGGAGAACTCTAGACCTTACCTTTCCAGTGATTTGGCCAGCAAATGAATGCCGTCGTGGCCCAATTCTCCGCCCTTGCCTTGGCATAGCTTTGATGTCAGCCTTTGTGCATTAACAAGACACCGTTAGGAAGCAGAAACTTTATCAAGAAAATAATGTTAGAGAAAAAACAAGCATCAAAAAATTAGCATAGGGCTGGGGATTTAGCTCAGTGATTAGAGTGCTTGCCTTGAAAGCACAAGGGCCTGAGTTCGATCCCCAAAAACAAAAAAAAAAAAAAAAAAATAGCATAAACTAGAGTTAAGTACTTTGCACGTATATTTTCTGAAAAAAAATACTAATACTTTAAATATAAGTAGCTTATACTTTAAATGTGAACTTCCATGATGCCATCAAGGTATTTCTGAAGAATGAGACTCCTTATAATTAATTGTATTAATCATGAAGACTAAATTTATTCTCAGCTTCCATAGTGTGTTAAGGGTAGAGATGTTTACCCAAGAAGAAAGCTAACATGGCGCTCTTCCATGCGAATGTAATTTTCACTTGACAGAGTGTGTATTTATATGGTAGGTGTTTGCTTTTCATTTACCCACTCAGAGTTTTTTCATCCTTTTAGAAATTTATTGATTTATTTTGTGAAGTGAAGAGAGAGGGGAGAAGAAAGGACTATGATTTGTGACAAGTGTATTTCCTGAGCAAAATGCTTACTTACCCTGCCTACCATTCTCTCTCTGCCTCCTTCTCTCTTATCAATTAGTCTTTACACTGTAAAACAGTGATAGGACCTCAATTGCCTCACGATTTGCCAACAAATTATATCAGCTGTATTGTTAAAAAATACAGACTTCATTTTACTTTTAGAGAATTTTCACCCCCCCCCATCAAAAAGGTGGAGTGGTGTGAACATGTGCAGTCTCTTGGTGTAAACATGATCTCCTCTTCCCTCCCATGATCTCCTTTCCCCTCTGCCTCTCACTGGGAGGCAGGCAGGAAGGTTTGCCCTATGGAGATCCATATCCCTTCTTGCCAAAGGATAAATAAAGGGCATTCATTCATCAGCTTTCAAGCTGCCACCCTCCTTTCTTTTCCCCAGCCCCTGCCTCTCCCTGAAATTGGGAGGAGGGAGGTTCTGATTATTTTTGCCTATTTCTAGCAGAGCTAGGCATGAACAATTAAATTTAGGGCTTCCCTGTGGTCTGTGAATAACAGTGCACAGTGCTAACCATCAGGGCACAAAAGCAGACAACAAAAAAAAAGGCTTTTTTATTTTTTGTTTACCCTTCAGGACACTGTTTACCTTATCACCGAGGGGAAGTGATCATCTCATCCCTTTTGGAAATTGTGCTAGGTTTATTCTCTAGCTCTGAGACTCAAACTGACCAGTGATAAAGTGGGTATGTCAGCTTGGGGCTGGGGGTTTTATATAAGGCCCCCCAAATCCCATGTGCTCATGCAAGTGTCTGCATGCATGTCTGCCGGCTGTCTGTCCCTCCATCCGCCTGTCTGTCTCTGGCTTTCACGCCTCTCCAGTGTGCTCTCACTTCCTCCTGCTCTCCACACGCTCTCCTTCCCTTTTCCTTGATTTTTCTGTCAAACCTTTTTCTTTTTCTGCCTTTCAACTAGAATGATTTTTTCCCTTTTCTCCCTCTCTAAATTTACTTCACAGCAGATTGTCTTGTAGTAAATCACCAAAAACCCAAATAGCACTAAAGCATTCTGATACAACATTAGCATTTGCTTAACAAGCACAAGATAAACATTAAACAAAGAACTGCATTTCTTTATTAGAGGCTGCAAGATACATAATCCATGAGCACAAGAAACATGGGACCCAGTGGATATGCAGATGTGTGTTATTTCATTGGCGCTGGGCGGCCTTGTTAGAAAGGTTTTCATCTGAAGGCTTGGGGGTGGATGGTTGACTGTCCCTGGTGGGGCCGTAACTAGATACAGAGACTGTTGCAAGCTAGGCTGGGCTCCCTGGTGGACCTGCTGATTGGACAGCCTGAGGAAAACTTGGGAAGCATCGGGAAGTGAACTCAATCACCTTGGGGATGATAGGGTAGAACCAGATGAAGGCATTTGACTTCTTTTGTAACTCCCACTAAGGACAGATTGCCAGTGCGATCCAGCCTCCATAACTGCAAATCAGGCCCTTTCCCCTATGCCGATTTCATTAGAATGGCCAGCATGGTGCAAAGAGGAAAAAAAAAAGGTTAGACACAGTAATTTTACAGGCAGGCGGGTACAAAAAAAATCTGCATAATTAAGCAGTCAAGGCTGCTAATAGGGGAGTTTATATGCTCTGGGACCAGGCAAGGGCAGCACATATGGATATAGCACTGGATATTAAATCTACGGCATGCAGACTTACTTCGGAGCCCTCAGAGAAAAGGCTAATTATAGAGAGAGGAATTGTGTTTACTGGTCTGTCTTGGGCAAAGATGGTGAAAGAAGTGCAACCAAGTTTTGCAGTTAGACATGAACAGGCTGTTAATAGAGATATCAAAATATGTGCTTGTGGTTGTTTCCTACCTAATCAACACAGAATTATAGATTCTACCGACACTTCCCCCACCCCACATTACCTACTATAGACAACGCGCCAGGAGTGAAGTTCCATGTGCTGAGTGTATGCAGAATGTCACTATGCACGGGCATGTGTTTATTATTAAATGGCCACAATTTAATCTCAGCTGTGCTCTTTATCATCAATAAATTTTATCTAGCCATTTAGCTAGCCCTGTTTAAAAATGTCAGTGCTTCTGGGCGTGAGCTCGAAGTCAGCACTTAAATAGCAGTGGAGTCTGGTGGAAGTCACAGTGGGCAGGGGTAAGCCTGGCAGAGAGGGTGTGTTTCTAGAAGGGGCTCCAGTGGGACGGACATTAACATTTCATGATGCAGATCAAAGGTAAAGAGAAAACCCACAGGCCCCTTTGTCACAGGCCCCTAACGACAGCCACGTCCATGATTTCTTCAGATTATTAAAGAGATGCAGTTCATATTTGTATGTATGTATGCATATATGTACGCATATAGTTATTTATTGAATTCCCTATGCAGCACGTTTGCTGAAGAGGATAGGAGAGTGGGCCACTTGCCCCAGGCTGGATGTGCCAAGGCATGCCGGGTTGTTTCAGGGGACCAGAGCTCCTGCCGATCTCGTTTCCAGAGAAGCTGGCTGGACCCTTTGTCCTTTAAGGAAGCTTCCCGTGGAAAACAGCAGCCTGTTTCCTGATGCCGATTTGTGGCTGGCCGTGGGCTCCGGCCATTGGTGAGCCTGTCGTACATTCCATTACTTCAGGAAGACAAGGCGGGCCGGAGAAGAATCCCACAGCCCGGCTCCTCACAAGATGCTCTGAACCTCGGGCTTAGGAAAGTAAACAGCAGCTGATCAGCCCGATATTGGGTCAGGCTTGCCTGACATCTGCGCTCTTCTTAGAGGCGGGGAGCTCAGTGCTAAGCAGAAGACCCGAGCCATGCCTGGGAGAGCTTAAGCTCGCGTCGCAGGGGCTAATGAACGGGCACTTGAGCCCTGAGAAGACAGAAGTAGCACATGGCACTCAGGGTGCTCGGCACCTTTTCCTCCTCTGTGCATTGTTCACCCACTGACCAGGGTGTCGCTTTTACTGAGAACAGCTGGTCATATATTATAGCAGTTGGTTATGGGGGTAAAGGTCTTGGGAGACTAGTATATTGCAGACACCCGATGCAGATATTTCGTACTGAATTTTTAAAATGCACTTTTCCCCTAGCAATTGTTATTTGAGTTTTTAAACTCAGTTTAATCTTCGGAATTCTTCTTTTTAAATTCAATGCCTTCCAGTGTCTTGATTTCTAGAGGTCACCGTGAGGTGGCATTCTAAAGAAAGGGAATTCTGATTGCCCAGAGATTGGTGAGAACAGTGTGGTATAGATGGAAAGCAGCACCATTCACCTACTTATTAAGACCCATTCTTTTTATCCCATTCTCTCTACTGGAGACTTTAAAATGTAAGACAAAGGCAAATTTGCATGACTAAGTCGAGGTCAGTACCTTGGAAATGGAAGCTAGTGAATGTAGAATGCCCTGGGCAGGACCTGGCCACTGTTTTTCTGCCTGTTGAGAGAAAGCGAAGTTGACCAAGAGCACAAGCAGGCAGTAAATAGACACTGCCAAGAAAAAGGAAAATATTGTTCATTTTAGATAGAAATAAATGATAAGGGCAGAACTTAAATACACTGTTCCTTTTTTTTTTTTTTTTAAACTTTTGGGCTGGTGAAAATCAAAAAGCCGGGCGAGAGGCATGTGACAGGGCAGAGGAAAGCCAGACAGAGGAGCGGAATGAATTGGAGATCTCTTTGGCTGCCTGCTGAGTTGTTTGGGGTTACAAAGAACCAATCAAGAATTCCTACCCAATCCAAGGGTGGACTGCTGATCCCTTAGAACAAGGTAGCTTCCCCAAACTGCCTCCCCTCTCCCTCAGTCTCTCTCTGTATTTCGCATCCTTTGTTCCATGCAGGCACTGGACCAAAAAACTAAAGTACAGTTATCTTGAGAACAAGCCCAGCAAGTGATAAAGATAGATGATCCAGAAGAAATCTGTCTTGTAAGGAGAAGGAAGATCTGAATTTATGCTACGGGGAGGGTGCAATACAGGCCTACAAATCCTGTAAAGTGTGGTAGGAATTTACAAGTGACATTAACTCTGAGTAAGAGGAGGGGACTTGGCTGAGGACTAGGGCCTGAGGGACAGCAAATGTTGTGACAGTCCTTTGCCATTCAAGCTGTGCCACTCTTCCTCATCTCTGAACTGATTTTCTGTGTCATCCAAACAAATATACTGATGGGTTAGCTAAGCGTTGTCACCCCCGACACTCTCACACAAATACACCCACACACATGCATACACACATACAGTGGGAGGCAGAAGAGGAGGAGGAAGGGAGAAAGTATCCATTGCCACTGTGGAGGTCCCTGGAGAGGAAGGAATTTTCTAAAGTGAATAATTTAACAATATTAACATATTCTGGGTGTTGTTTTAAAGTTTATCATTACCATATGCTGAGATTTCCTCAACTGTCTGGGTTAAATTCTGGCCAGGGCAACTCATCTCTAGGAGCAAGAGGCCACGAGGAGGTGCCCCCCACTCTCTGAAGGCCCTGCTGACTCTCACGTCCCACTGACCACGTTCTGCTGGGCAGGCGCAGCGGCCTGGACAGAATGCACCCGGAGGGGGAAGTGACTTCCGTAGAATCCTGCCCTCTCCTGTCATTCTTCTGTCTAAGTGCCCTGGCACCAGGGATTCCATCTGTCCCTCAGCCTCTGGCTTCCTTTTTCCACCTTCTCTTCCCCATACAGAGGGGAGAAGGAAAAGCGTACAGTAACAAAATCAATAAGTGAATTCTAATGATTAAAAACAATTGATAGAAAATATCTCAACCAACAGAGCAAACACGTGTGTCTTGCTTCATATCAACAATAACTAACATCGACTGAGTTGTCACTATGGACCAGGCATAAGGCCTGGTCAATACTTGATATGTATTTTTAAAAATGTATTTTATTAGTATGTTTGCAATACCTGAAGTTTGTATTCATCTTAGGGAGTAGATACACGTATATAACCCTCCCCACTCACCTTCCTTCCTCCATCTTTACATCCTTTTTACATCATTATGTGTTTACAACGTACAATGTTTACATTCACTGTGGCTATTTGGTAAACGTACTGGATCTCACTTCCATAGCCCTGTAAGGTAGGTAGTTGGTACCCCACTAATATATGATTCAATTAAAGCAAGATTAAATACTCACGCAAGATTGAACAGCTTGTTAGTGGCCGGGTTGGATATCTACCTATTGAGTGATTCTCAAGTCTGAGTTTTAAAACCATTCCCCCGTGTGGCCGGTGAAGAAAAGCCTTGGGGATAATGCCTCAGTGAGTTTTGCAAATCTTGTCATCTGCCCACTCCAGGGAAAGTCGATGTAAGGCTATGATAGAGGCCTGTGTGTGCTAATGTGTGTGCAGTGTGTATCAGCAGGAATGTCCCTCCCACTGTGGAAGCCACTTGTGTGGTAGTAGAAAAAATGACAAACACAAAACTGGACCCAGCAATGATGGTCCAACTGCTATGAGAACTCAAGCCCTATGTTAAAATGAGAAGATTTGAGGTTTTGGGTTTTTTTTTTTTTTTTCTTACTGGGAAAAAAAGTAGTTGTTGACTGTTTAATTTCTGAGTGTTCATCGGAAATGAATATGTAAGCAATGCACAAGCAGGCTTAATTGCATTTGTGACCTGCTTTCTTATATATTTGGGAGGGTGGAGATGAAAATGGAGAACACACAGTAGATGAATTTTACTGTCAAAGTGGAACTTTACAGTTGTACCAGGGGACCTTTTGGTAATGTTTGTAATGTGCTGCTATTGTGATTTAGGAAAGAAAAATGCTACTGCTGGGCTTTATTTTCAACCAATTTTTTTAAAACATCAATTAATGCAATCAAGTGTTGTACAGGGAAATCTAACTTTTTATTTACATTTCTAGGGACTGGAGAGGGTTTGTTTGTTTTTGTTAACTCTAGTCATTTGAGCAGTACAGTGTATGGTTTTGTTGGTATTTTCCAAATCAACTCAGTAAGTTATATTTAACAGTCTGTGTGAGACTCTCCACACGAAGGAGAGAAAATAGCCTCGTAGCTAGTACCATTTGTTGGGGAACAAACGATTCTGCCTTCTTTCACACGGTTTGAGCATAGTGACTTTTTTTGGTTTCTAGAAACAGATTTTGTTAATAAAGTGAATCATTCAGCTTTCTTACCCATAATAGCAAAATTGAAATATGTTATTTCTTCATGACTTACTCATATTCTCGAATGCCAAATTTTGAACTAAATTGTGATGCATTCAAAAGTCACAGCAACAAAAAGAATGTCATATCTTTGGTCTCAAACAAACTTTAAAAGGGCATTAAAATCGATCATTAAGATAATCAGAAAAGCCCAAGCTGAAAGTCTATTTTTCTAATCTTTCTCCCTATTGCTATTTGCTGGCTACACTAAGCACACATTATCAGAATAAGCTGCTAGATGGAATCCTGTCTTTCTAAGCTGAAAGATGTAATAAATTAAATATTGCAGGTGACTCGAGTAAAAACATGGCTCTAAGTTGAAATGTAATTGTTTTTCTTCCCCCTAATTGGGAGCTTGAAAGCAGATTTGAACCCAGCTCTACGAGTAATTACCCATGTGTAACCGAGCACACACATAGTTTTTACAAGGATTTTGGTTACTTGGATCAATTCATGTTATTGAGCAGACTAACTGCAAAGTGATGTGTACAGACTTCCCCCCATACATTCTAAAAATAATAAAAGATTATCTATAAAAACATATATATGTAGATATTATATTTATAACCACTCTCAGACAATGACAGTAGGAGGAGAGTGTACTCTTATAGTAATTTAACAGTGATAAGAGTCCCTTATGGGAGGAAAAGGAGGAGCCTAAGTTTGACTTGTGGAGACATTCCCTTCAGCTGCTTGCACTGAGAAGTTGAGTTCACCTAACTACAACGTTTGATCTTTCGTAGTTGATGAGATCATCTGTAGACCTAATCAGACCTAATCAGGTGAGCTAAGCCAATAGTGAGTACTTCAATTGGAATTTCCCTTCTGTTTTCACTTCCAGACAAAAGTTCTAATATTCATTTAAAAGAACCAGTGCCCACATTCTGGGTCCTATGTGTCATTTGGTTGTATTCTTCCTTTTTGTCTTGAGCTTTCATTTTGAGATGTGTTCGCCTGTCTGGTCGTGTGTGCTGAAGGTCAAGGGTTCTGGTTGGACCCCTTGGACCACCAAGGTACTGTCTACCAGTCATCAGTCAGGTGCTGTCCTCCTGAGAGGTCTGCAGTTATATCTACTTCTCTCGGATTGTGTTTTATTTTTTAATTCTTTGAAGTAGTTGGGAACAATATTTAATTAAGGGATGTTCTCTTTCCATTCCTGAGAGTATTTATTTTGTTACTGGGCATTTTTGTGCAAATAGAAGTATTTATGTACATGCAGTTATAGTGATTGGTTGGAAGAATACTAAAAATATTTACTCCAGTTTATCTGTTTTTCACATTCATACAGTGCTAATCTATATTCACCTTTTCTTACTTTAATTTCTGGACTGTTTTTCCTCCATTATTCAGACAAGAGAACTTTTGCTGTTGCTTCAAATCAGATCACAGCTCGCCTGTTTTGTCCAACAATTACTATGCCACAAAGTTACATAAAGTATTTGCTTTTCTCCAGACCGTTAGGTATAAAAATTCTCATGCTAGTCTCTGTCTTTAAGAAATCAAGTATTGCTGCCACTTTTCAGAAGCAAGTGAAAAGTGAGAGACTAAGACGACACTGTAGCTATCTTCATATGCTGGATTCCTGCATTGTTCCAAAACTGATAAGTGAATTGAGCATGATGTGGTTTCAGCAAGGACATTAACTTTATAGTTGTCTGCATCAGACTTCACTTTGGATTCTTAAAGATAGTATTGGAATTCCTTGCTGACTGCAACACACATCATGCAGGTGAAGCAGAGTCTTTAAATACATAAAATGTTTAAGGCCATCAATAGATATTTTAGTGACGTTATCTCATTAGATTTCCTTTTGCATGAGGAGATTCATTATCATCCTTCATTATATTGACACAGTATACAATATTTAAATTTTTAAAACTGATTTTGAATGAGCTGGTTCAGGTTTTAGAAAAATTGTCATAAAGATGGGGGATTAAATATTTATTGTGCCCAGAGCATCTTTATAATTTGGCATTACAGTCTTAGAAATATTTAATAGCTTTGCAGAAGGTAATATAAGGAATTACTGAGAAAGAGCTATTCATAATTATTATGTCTCATTTTTCATTTAACAGATACACTTATTAATTAATCCACGGATTTTATTAAGCCCTATTTCATATTTTCTAGCTTTGGTTTTGACCTAACAAAACACATGGACATTAACTTTTCCACTACACTTCGAAACTCAGTAAAAGTGAGACAAACCTTTCTCTTGTAAATCTATTGTCCTTCCTTCTGCATTTCTTCCTTCTCTCCCCTCCTTTCCTCTTCCCATCACACTGGATAACAACTCTCACTTTGCTCTTGACTGACAGAAGAAAGCAGAAGGAAACAGAAATGAGTGATTCTTTACTATGCCAGTAACATCTTGGCTTCAACATATAGGGTCGAGATGTGCTGGTGTATCCAGAATGATGTGCATGAGAGAAGAGCAAGTTAGGAACATGTTGAGCTAACCTATTTTCCATGCAAACTATGGGGTGCCCTCTTACTAAGCCACACACTTTGGAAAATACATGCAGTCACACTCAATTTAGAACCTTACCAGGGAATGCTCCCGAAGCTTAAAGAAGTATAGTTAGTTATAGGCAGAATAGAATTAGGAGGTCAGTTTTTGTTTCTGCAGAATTTAATTCCGTGCAAGAGCACTCTAGCCCAAGCTCCACAGAGTTTCAGGTGACAATTTAACTAAATCCTTGGGTTATTGCCAATGAGTGAAAACATCAGTGCTCTATCACCACGACATCACAAGTTACATGACCAGGAATGTTTTCGTTGGATTGACAGCTCACATCAAATGGTCTATAACCGAAAAGGTTGTTCTTAGCCCCTGTAAAGAATCTGGAGATACGGAGGAAATTTACTTTCCATTGCCAAAATTTTCCAGTGTTCCAATAGGCACTGCGTATTAGCTAAAGTTTTGCTTTCCTGAAGGAGAAAGAAAGCATTCATTTGGGGACAGAGACTTTAATAGCAGTTGCTTAGGACAGAATGTGAAAGATAGACTGAAATATATTCAAGCCTTGCTGGACTGGCCAGGTGGCACGGAAATATAGATAGCTCCTCGCACATCAGTGAGGCATCTAGAGAGTGATTACTTTTGTTTTGTTTAATTGGCAGCTTAAACTGTTCTATTCAAGGATGAGGAAAACATCGTTTTTTAAGCAAGGGCTTGGTGGGCCAAGGTGGTCTTGGATTTAGGAAGCCCGAATCCCCGCACTGGTGATAGCCTTTGGCACATGTTACTTAATAGCTCTGATCTTCAATTGTCTCATCTTTTAAACCAGCCCGCAGTTAGATTGTCCCCCAAGCCCTTCTCGCCTTTGTCTGAAATTCCCACATTTAACCAAAGAGATTTTCCCCTTATGCTTTCTTAGTTTATTGCTTCTTCAACGTTGTACGTGGATTACGAAAAAGAACCTGCAGAATGTTCTGGGATCTTTGAAAGTACTCGAGCCAATAAATAGAGTTAGTGAAGTCTTTATTAGAGTGTTTCTTAGCAAATGGGTAATGCCAAATAGTGGTCAGCGAAGGCTCCCGTACCTTCACAATCGCATTTCCCACATCACATTTCCCATTTCTCTGCACGTTGGGAGAAATGTTATTTGTTTTTGGAGGATGCTAATCACCTTAGAGCAGTTTCATGTCATCCTCTATTTCTCTTTGCGCATAAAAGCCTTTTCCAAACTGCAGTCTGAAAGAAGATATTGCATGTGGATTCACATGCTGTACGCCCACTTTTCTTTTAAATGTCTTGTTGCGATATTTTCCTTTGCTAATATATTTTGACACCTTATAGTTGTAACCTGCTGTTCTCTTTAATTGCTTATTGTTATTAATTATATAGTGGTAAAGTAGTTGGCTGCTTGAGCCACTTGGCTGTAAAGAAATTCATTTATCATTATTGCTGTTGGAGCTACAGAAAATTGCCAGCATTCTACCCAGAGATGAATGTTTTCGAGATCACGTCCAGTAAAATTTTGAACATGGGTCAAATCTCTGTTTTTTTCTCTGCTGCTACCCTTTGCTTCTTCTAGTGTATGCTGTGAATACCTTCATTTGCTCTTATTTTGTTGTTGTTGATTTTTTTGTTGTTGTCATTATTGTTGTTTATTTCAGTGCTTGACTTGCTGCCCTTTTGGTGAAGTTTATGTATTGTTCTCTGCACTCCATTCAGGGGCCTTTTGGAATAATAACCTCTTTTTCTGCCCATATTCCTAATTGTAAATTTTCCCTCTTAGTATTTCTTTTTTTTTTTTTTTTTTTTGGTACCAGGAATCGAACTCAGGGCCTCATGCTTGCGAGGCAAACACTCTAAGCACTGAGCTAAATCCCCAGCCCTCTTAGTATTTCTTTGTAGTAACTTTCCTGCCTTTACAACTTCAGTTTGTGCACATTTCATTTTAAATAATTAAAGCAGATCGAACATTACCTGAATCCCACCTTTTCATAGAATCAGTCATAACACCCTTAAAAATATCTGTAAGACCTCTACTCACACAGTAAATAATCAGATTCCCCAATTCGAAAACAGCTGGTCCACTGAAGGAAGGAATGAAGGAGTGATGTTCAGATATCGTCCCTGGGATGTGTACTTGCACACATCCAGCTGCTCCTGGTGGCTGTAGTTTCTTTAAATCTGGGCTTAATTTAGAATACACGACCCCACAGCTGCGTGTGCCAAGGAGCAGCTAGGCCAGAGTACCCCTCCGCCTTCTGGCAGCATGACATTAAATTCACACTAGTTAAGCCAACTTAAATTGAGCCTCCTTGAACCTTCCTAAATAAAACTAGTGGCCTTAATTACAATCAGGCAATTTAAAGGTTATGGAGCTCTAACTAGTACTGCAGTATATCACTTTAATAATGCAGAGGAAAATTTCTCTAAGGGGTGGCATCGTTTGATTAGAAGAATTCAAGTTTCACAGCACATTTTCCAATAAAATGCTTTTAGAAATCTTATTGCATTTATGGTGCCGTTACATCTTTTTTTTTATTCTTCAAGGCCAAGTCGCTAAGGTCACAACAATAGAACAATAAAAATATGACTCATTTGCAAATAACCTGCAATATGATTTTTGAATGGCTGCTTAACAAGTTTTCTTAGTATCACCACCAAGTGAAAGGGGCACA